>JAJHPF010000024.1:6696900-6891900 GCA_024447775.1 Carex cristatella
CATATTCCTCTTAAGGTTATACTCTTCTAAAACCTCAATAATTGATTTAAAAATGACATTTGCAGTGTGCGGGGATTCCAACACTCGAAAACTTAATATCCTCTTTTGTAATACCCAATTATCATCTATTCAATGCCCGGTAATACAAGAGTACCCGTGTCCATGTTTACCAGCAGTCCATATATCGGAGGTAATTGAGACATTATTCTTTTGGTATGCAAATGTAGCTTTCATATCATCTTTTCTGCTGGTAAACTGGTTTTTTTATTTCACAAGTCATTTTTTTATGATGAATCCTCTTGTACATTGGTTGAGCACACCCCCGAATGACCAACCGGGAAAAACTCAGGCAACTACCCATACATATTGGTTGTTCTTTCTGGGTAATGTACCGAGCCAATTCACTAAGCATTTTTGATTCATCGAATTTTGGGTTGGTTCTGGTACCATCCGCGTTCAATAGGGTTTGGATTTGTCTCGATCCAACATTTTCACTTGGTTGTTCACCCTTTTTTTCGTGCATTTCGGCATGTCTCTTAAAGCTATTCATACCGTCCTTTTTTTTATACACATAACTCTTGTTACATTTTTTTACCTTACATTGTAGATATTGCATAGTGCCCTCCTCATCTCTTGTCCAATCATAGTATTTCAACCACAGTTTATTGTATTCGGGCCATCTTTTCGCCTTCTTTCCTGCTGGTTCTTGCGGGGGCACTTCTTCTGTCGAGGGAGGGACATCTTCTTCTTGAATTTCATGGAGACTTGTCGAAGGAGTACCTCTTATAGGGGCAGTGTCCGTGAATTGACTCGATGCTACAGAAGAAGTGCCTCCATGTGCATACGGTGGTATCGGTTGATGTACTTGTTGTGGAATAAACATGTTTGGATCATTTGAAGTATAATACGGTGTGGTCATTTGATGGGGTTGTTGACAATTTAAATCTAGCATTTGATCCCTTCTTTGATAATTTTGTGGATAATTAAGTGGATAATTAGATGGTGGCATTTGGGAGGAACTTGGTTGATAATTGGGTTCATAATTTTGTGGCATATCGGGGCGGACAGGGACCGCAGTGCCAAAAAGCTCGGTCGAATATCTTTCGATTTGTTCTTCCACCGATTCACGATGAGGGGTTGTCATTTTTTTAACCTATTAAAAATAAATCCGAATTTCAAAATAAATCTAAAATAAATCTAATTACTTCACATTGCCAAAAAATAAATCTAACTTATTTTTTTTAACCTATTAAAAATAAATCCGAATTTCAAAATAAATTATAACATATTCTAAAATAAATCTAATTACTTCACATTTCCAAAAAATAAATCTAACTTATTTTTTTTAACCTATTAAAAATAAATCCGAATTTCAAAATAAATTATAACATATTCTAAAATAAATCTAATTACTTCACATTTCCAAAAAATAAATCTAACTTATTTTTTTTAACCTATTAAAATTAAATCCGAATTTCAAAATAAATTATAACATATTCTAAAATAAATCTAATTACTTCACATTTCCAAAAAATAAATCTAACTTATTTTTTTTAACCTATTAAAAATAAATCCGAATTTCAAAATAAATTATAACATATTCTAAAATAAATCTAATTACTTCACATTTCCAAAAAATAAATCTAACTTATTTTTTTTAACCTATTAAAATTAAATCCGAATTTCAAAATAAATTATAACATATTCTAAAATAAATCTAATTACTTCACATTTCCAAAAAATAAATCTAACTTATTTTTTTTAACCTATTAAAATTAAATCCGAATTTCAAAATAAATTATAACATATTCTAAAATAAATCTAATTACTTCACATTTCCAAAAAATAAATCTAACTTATTTTTTTTAACCTATTAAAATTAAATCCGAATTTCAAAATAAATTATAACATATTCTAAAATAAATCTAATTACTTCACATTTCCAAAAAATAAATCTAACTTATTATTTTTAACCTATTAAAAATAAATCCGAATTTCAAAATAAATTATAACATATTCTAAAATAAATCTAATTACTTCACATTTCCAAAAAATAAATCTAACTTATTTTTTTTAACCTATTAAAATTAAATCCGAATTTCAAAATAAATTATAACATATTCTAAAATAAATCTAATTACTTCACATTTCCAAAAAATAAATCTAACTTATTTTTTTTAACCTATTAAAAATAAATCCGAATTTCAAAATAAATTATAACATATTCTAAAATAAATCTAATTACTTCACATTTCCAAAAAATAAATCTAACTTATTTTTTTTAACCTATTAAAATTAAATCCGAATTTCAAAATAAATTATAACATATTCTAAAATAAATCTAATTACTTCACATTTCCAAAAAATAAATCTAACTTATTTTTTTTAACCTATTAAAAATAAATCCGAATTTCAAAATAAATTATAACATATTCTAAAATAAATCTAATTACTTCACATTTCCAAAAAATAAATCTAACCTATTTTTTTTAACCAATTAAAAATAAATCCGAATTTCAAAATAAATTATAACATATTCTAAAATAAATCTAATTACTTCACATTTCCAAAAAATAAATCTAACCTATTTTTTTTAACCTATTAAAAATAAATCCGAATTTCAAAATAAATTATAACATATTCTAAAATAAATCTAATTACTTCACATTTCCAAAAAATAAATCTAACCTATTTTTTTTAACCTATTAACAATAAATCCGAATTTCAAAATTAATTATAACATATTCTAACACAAATCTAATTACTTCATATTTCCAAAAAATAAATCTAACCTATTTTTTTTAACCTATTAACAATAAATCCGAATTTCAAAATTAATTATAACATATTCTAACACAAATCTAATTACTTCACATTTCCAAAAAATAAATCTAACTACAAATTTAATAAATCTAAGTACAAATCTAACTACTTAACAAATTTAACAAATCTAATTACTTAACATTCAATAAATCTAACATTTAATTTAAATTCTAAATTTCTCTACAAAAATAAATCTATCATTCAATATTCCAATCTAACAAAATTTAATCTAACAAAAATTAATGTTACCTTCTTAATTTCGCGGGAAAATCTTCGAGAATACCTTCGTAATTCCGTTTGCGTATTTATTAAACAACTATATTTTTTTTAAACAATAAAATTAAAATTGGAGAATAATTAAAATAATGAGATTGAGATTGAGATTGAGAGAATGAGAGATGAAAATATTGAGAGGAATGGGTGTATATTTATAGATGTTTGTTTGGAGAATTGGAGGGATTAAAATTAAAATTTAAAAAAAAAAAAATAAAATAAAAATAAAATTTTCTTCGCCTTTCGCCGGGGGTCCGGGCAGTGGGGCCTGGGTGCTGCCGCGTGGAGGCCAGCCGGGGGGGAGGGGGAGGGGGGTCCGGGGCAGGGGGTCCGTGGGGGGGGGGCGGGCAGGGGGCCCCGGGGAGGGTAAAATTTGAAATTCAAATTTCAAATTTTTTTCGGAAAAAAAAAAAAAAAAAAAAAAAAAAAGCACGGGCACGGGCACGGCAGGGCACGGGCACACGGCGCACGAGCACGGCGGGCCGGGCAGTCACGGGCGAGGGAAAAAAAATTTCAAGCCCGGCTCGTTTAACGCCCGTGCCCGTGCGCCCGTGTGCCCGTGGGTGCCCGTGGCACGGGTACGAGCAGGACGGGCACGGGCACGGGCCGGGAACGGACAGGACACGCCCCCGGAGGCAAAATTCATACTCTAGAATCAACCCATACCGTGTATCTCAGCCAAAAATCGAATTAGTATAGTCCGATTCCTGTCCGGATATCGGCTGATTCCGTGCAGGAATGGCCGATTTTTCTTCCTATGCTAAAAACATCTAAATAAAAGGCATTCTTAGCAAGTTAATTAGGGTGAATAATTAGGTCATATAATTATAAGATTAGAACAGGTCAATGTGCTATCGCTCTCCAATCTCTATCTTCGAGTCGGCCCCACCAAGCTGAAGCTGTGATGGAAAACCAGTCGTCCAATTTTTGGTGGTGAGTAGAAGACAGAGGTTGGAAAGAGAGATATACGCGTAGGACCTTGACCAGCTCAAATCTAATGGCAGCACCTAATTATTGACTCTAACCTTCATATATAACAAAATAGAGAAAAGCTAGTTTTCAACAGTACATGTAGTGATGCTAACATTGTGTTGAAAAGTCTCTTGTCCCATATTAACGCTGAACTGAAAGATAGAGATACAAAACAGCGAGGAGCCAGTTTTCAATAGTCCACAAAAATATTCAATTATTCATAACCAAATTTCGCTTCACTCGTATTTGAAGCTAGAATGTGATTTTGGAGCTATATATATATATATATATATATATATATGAGGAGGGTTGAAATGCATCCAAAATTTCATGCTCTCATTTGCATCCATTTTTTTTATCTTCTTTATTTTCATTTTCAAAGTCCGAATAGTTGATCCGAACCGTTCAACATGATCATCATAATAAAATATGCTTGGAGATCAAATTTTATATTTTTTGGAATTTTTTTACTATTTTTTAAAATAGGTACAAATCATTGTTTTAAGGAGATTCAAGACCATCCGATAAAGTGATTTTGTACATATCTTAAAAAATAGTAAAAAAATTCTAAAAAAATATAAAATTTGGTCTCCAAGTATATTTTATTATGATGAACGTGTTGAATGGTTCAGATCGACTATTTAGACTTTGAAAATGAATATAAAAGAGATAAAAAAAAATGGGTGCAAATGGGAGTATGAAACTTTGAGTGCATTGCAACCCTCCTCCTATATATATATATATATATATATATATGTTTCTTTCATCGTATATTTTATACTGATTTTAGTATTGAAAAGATGATGCGTTTCTGATGAGTATTGGTACAAATAATTTAATTAACATTAATTTATCATAAATTTCTAACCCTCACAATAATTCAACCCAAAGAGAAATGCAATTCATTCGATCTGACCTCATTGGAAATAGAGACAATTTCATTTTTTTTTAAACTATTAAATTACGTTTTTTTTTTTTTCTGTAACTTTATAATTACATATTTACTATTATGAATTCTAATAACTCTGTATATTCAAACTGTTTTTTTTTTAATACAGAGTTAATCTTTTATTTGAACCGCAACGACCCCTGACTGATCATAAAAGCTATATATGTCCTGCATCAAGATCTCGAATGAAACTATCTATAAGATCCTTAATTCACAATTTCAAACTTTATATATACAGATCAGATATTTTGTACTAGCTAGGTTCTTTCATAATCCAACACTCGTTGATAATTAGTATTTTACAAGTTAGCCTCTTTTTCGAGATGCTATGTCAGGATACTTCTATTGAAATCATAAGGGCGAATTAATAATTTTGCAGATGGACTGCTTTACATGCAAAATGCTAAAATGTGCATATACTAATTAATAGGAAGTTATTAGTTTTTTTTTTTAATTTTTAGTTTTTTAATTACTAATTACGTGTGAATATACAGGTTACAATTTTCTATTTTCACCACCAAAAATAAATAAAAAAACATGAAAAGACACTAACATGGCAATGGTACACATATCCCGGTTCAGCCGTCCGGTCAAACGGAAACTTCTCCTCAGCCGATAGTGGCCTAAAATGTTTGTTCTAGAGCTCTTATGCTACAAATTGTTTTTTTTTCGTAATCCAAACAGTCAATTCAAACCGTTAGATGTGAAAATTATATTAAAATGTCCTTGGAAACCAAATTTTATATTTTCTGGAAATTTTTACCATTTATTAAAGCAATTTTAAAATCGCTTATTTTAATAAACACTGAAAAACTTATGGATCATTGAAAACATCAATTTTAAAACTTGCTTAATAAATAGTAAAATTTGGTCTCTAAATATATTTTATGATAAATTGGTGGATCGATTGTTTGAACTTTATAAATGCAAAAGCCGAAATGTTTGTTCTAAAATTCACGAACAAATATTTTGACATTAGCCACACTCTGTGTGTAATAAATCACGGATGCTATCGGCCCTCAATTCATAAATTCTAATAATAATTGTGAATAAGTTGCAATATATCAAGTTAAAAAGACATCATCATATCATCATTAGTCGCAGGTTCGAGATCTCTATAAGACTTATCAGATTTCAGAAGAAAAGAAAACATAAGACGTACTACAATATTAAAAATTTATTGGTGAACATGTCTTTTTTTTTTTTTTGAGAATTTATGCTCCCATTGAATTATACACAGAAATTAGTGTTGGTGTATTCTTAACTCCTGACACGATACGGTCTCCAATACAGCTCTCTCCGCTCCGATATGGTCAGGATGCGTTTAATTAGGGTTTTGATATCTCTCTGCTTCTCACTGAAGCAAAATAAATAATAATAATCCTCCGCTCGGGCTCTCTTCGGATGTGATCTGGTGTTGCACCTCTCCGCTGTCTGTCATTGCTCGGCGCTCATCCGCTCCGTTAGGTCATCTTACTGAGATCAGACCTTTAGATTTCACTCTTTCGGTCTATTAACCTTATTGGTCTTAAGTTCTTGAATTCTACTTCTAATTGTTCAACATGTAAATGTCTAAACACTATAGTGTGGCAATCACCATACAGACAAAATTAGAATGCAACATACTAAGATAGTAATACAAAGATAAGTTTGCAGTAGGAAATCAAATTTAAGCGCACAAGATAATTATAATATAAGGAACAACTAGAATAAACTCATAAGAATTTAGATTTACAAGCCATGTCAAGTCATCACCCTAAAAACCGTTGTTTAGTCTCCCATTAATTAATCAAAAATTAATGAAACTAAATACAATAGACATATATAGAACGGAAACGAAGAAGAGAGAAATGGTGACACATTGGTCCTCTTTGATTGATTAAAGGACAAGGTGACAAGTTAGTGTTCATAGCCTTTGCCTCCTCCCAAAACAAAACGCGTTGAAACTGTCCACTAAATCCTCTTCTAGAAATCTAGCTAACTGGTAAAAAAAAAAAAAAAATTAAGAAATTAAGAAAGAGAGTAGTGCATTACTTGATAAAATCGAATACTATTTTTCTTCCGTTGACTTGACGTCACTTCACGTCAAATTGTCCCTATATATAGTCAACATATGCCATATTTTCCTCCATCTCAATTTGATTAACACAAAACCTTATTCAGCATACAGAGAGAAAGAGAGAGGCATGAGGATAATCCAACTTATACTCTCAGTGATTTTAGTTCTTTATCCTCACAAGGCATCCGCACTAACAACCAATTATTATGCCAACATTTGCCCTAATCTCGAAAACCTAGTTCGTGATGCAGTTAAACAAAAAAAGGCACAATCACCAATAACTGCTCCAGCCACACTACGCCTTTTCTTCCATGATTGCTTTGTTAGAGTAAGCGTTCAATACTGTCAGCATTCCCATATCATTCCTTCAATTTACAAATAATTAAAACTATCAAGATGACCTGAGTAGTATCCTTCTTTTATTTTTCATTGAGTATTGACCATTTAACACCTCGGTACACATCATAATTATATATTATAAGGATAACAAAAATTTCTGGAATTAATCAACCATCTACCGCATCAATGAATGAACCCTAGATATGTTCTTGCACCTATAGATTTTTCTGTACAGCAACGTATGTGATTACTCTGGTAATTTTACTCGATAACAGGGATGTGATGCCTCAGTCATGATCATTAATCAAAATGGGGATGATGAATGGCGCCACCAAGATGACTTCACGCTTAAACCAGATGGGTTCGACACTGTCTTGCGGGCAAAGGCGGCAGTTGATGCTGATCCACTTTGTACCAACAAGGTTTCTTGTGCTGACATCTTGGCCCTTGCTGCCAGAGATTCAGTCTTCTTGGTATGTCTCATATATTGGCAACGGACGTAAGTTTTATTTTCAAAGTTTTAATTCCAATTATGACTTAATTAATTGGTCTATTTACCTTATGTCAGAGCGGTGGGCCATATTGGCCAGTGGAGCTCGGGAGGTATGATGGAAAAGTGTCAACAAGAAACAATGTCAAGCTTCCTCACCCAGACAACAATTTGGACGAAATAAATCAAATGTTTTCTTTTTTTGGCCTGGACCAAACTGATATGATCGCTCTTTCAGGCAAGCAAATTTATTTTTATCATATGTTGTACTTATTTTTTTCCTTCCAATTACGCTAACAACCATCCTCTATCTCACTAGGGGGGCATACTTTTGGTGCTGCGAGCTGTGCCTTCATCAACAATCGGATTTATCGAACAACCGACCCAACATTGAACCCACAGTTTGCAAATCAACTGAGAGGTACTTGCCCGATGTTAAATCCTAATATCTTTGTCTCCCTTGATGCCACGACCTCTTCCGCATTTGATAATGCCTACTACAAGAATCTGCAAGATGGCAGGGGCCTATTGGCATCTGATCAGATTCTCTACACCGACCCAAGATCACGAGGCACGGTAAATTTGTTCGCATCAAACGAAGGAGCTTTCTTCCAAGCTTTTATCAATGCCATGACTAAGCTTGGCAGGATCGGGGTTAAGTCTGCCTTAGACGGTGAGATACGCCGGGATTGCAAGTTCCCAAATTAATGTGGTATGCTTCTCATTTAGATTTTCATGTACTAGTGTTTTTTTTTTTTACAATACTTTATTACATTTATTTATGATTTTGTGTTAGTTTGTTGGTATTTCAAAAATTATGTACTTGCATTTGTTATTTTGTACGAAAAAATATTAATGAAATGATGTTAATTACAATTTCTTTACAGGATCATATAGTTATCTCTGGATCTAGCTATCTTATTACCCCATTAAATAAGGGTATTACGTACGATCGACTTTACATTTTCTTTACGCATGGAATTAACCAATAAGCTTAAGTACAATAGCACCAAGTAGATAGTGCATTAATTAATCTTGCAGTACGTCATGATAATTAAATATCATACATTGGATGAAACTAATGTAATAATAAATAATCATGAGTTGCTCTTGCATGCAACTTTATCCACGTTGCAATATTATAGTGAGGATGTCTTGATGATGTCATGCATTTAGTTTGGCGAAAATGAGCCCAAAATACGTCGCTTTACATCTCTGATATCATATGTACTTATAGAATGAACTCACTCCACTATAATAATATTGAAATGTTCAAAATTCATAATATTCTAAAAATTGCGGTGAATTACATTAATTAAGGGAGCGAGATTAGTCCCTCCATTATGTTCTCTCAATGTTCTCCTAACTAACTGATGCATAAAGTATGAAGGAGATTACTAACTAACTGGGAGAAACAATAAATACTTGGAGGACCACTTATGTTTGAAAAAAAATTACAATTAATGCGCGCATGTATGAACACTTATGCGCGCAAGTATTCTTATATAATATATCAAGTATTCATACATAAGACATCAAGTATTTAAACAAAAAACTGAATATCAACTTTCTTTTCTCTTTAGTCACACACTTATCTTTTACATGTTTTTAAAAGTCGGTTTTTTTCTCCGTTTAATCTCATCAATATTTCTGATGATCTGTGAGGAATTTTACAAATCTAAAACCACGAACATTTTCTATGTAATTTTCTCTTTCAAATGAGATCTATGATGAAGTACTTTCGGATTTTTCGTCGTTCAAGTACTCATATCTCGGCGTGCAAGTATTCATGTCTCGTCGAGCAAGTATTCATACCTTGTCAAGTATTAATATTTACTCGGTAAAGTGTGAATATTTATGCTGTAAAGTTTTTATTAGAAACCCACAAACGTGTTTTAGAAAGAAAACTATAATGAATTCATACTAAAACATATAAAATATTCATATTAGAACATTGGAAGTATACATAACAAAAATCAATAAAATTAATCTTACTAAAACAATATAAGTATTCACACTATAAGATTGAAAATATTCATACTAGAAGAGATAAAGTATTCATAGCAAGGTTCTACTAACTGCAAAATAATATACAAATGGATAAACTTTAGAAATTATTCATACTAAAATTTAGAAAATATTCATACTAAAACATATAAAGTATTCACTCTATTACTTTGGAAGTATCATTATTAGTAAATATACAAACTACACAATATTCATACTAAAACATATAAAATATTCATACTAGAACATTGCGAGTATACATATACATATCAGCAAATATTCAGCATATAACATATTCAACTACAAAGTATAATTACTATAAAATATTCAAACTACAAAGTATTCATATTAAAATATATAACATATTCATTCTAAGATATTGAACTTATATATATACATACCAACAAATATTCAAACTACAAAGTATTCATACTAAAACATATAAAATATTTATACTAGAACTTTGAAAGTATACATATCAAAATCAATAAACTTTATCTTACTAAAACAATGTAAGTATTCATACTAGAAGTAGTAAAATATTCATACTAAGGTTTTGCATGTCAAGTAAAATCATTCTTCTATCCTTTGATCTCAATTTAAGTATTCATATTTACGCATTGAAGTGCTAATTTTTATATCGTAAAATATTCATGAGAAATTTTCAGATTATTTACACCTCGTCGAGCAAGTATCTACAACGTCGAGCAATTATTTACAACTCGTAATACAAGTATTTATACTTAAGATATCTAACATATTTTAAAAAAAACTGGGCACAAGTACGGATGCTTATGTGCGGGAGTCTTAATTTATAATATATCAAGTATTCATACCTAAGATATCAAGTACTTCTAATAAAAATATTAATATATATCAAGTATTCATAATACGTCTTGAAATGTGAATGTTATATTGTAAAGTGACTTTAATCAGTTAATATGTTTGACTGATGAACGTATTTATAAGTACTAAAGAAAGTATTCATACTTCATAATCATCAAATACAAAGTTAAAAAATAACAGTAGCTTCGTATTTATAGGTACTGAGCAATTATTTCTTTCGTAAACATAACAGTAGCTTGATAAGACGCTGGGCTTACTTTCTTAAAAAATAATTGATAAAATAATTATCAAAATTAAAAATTAAAAGAGCAAAGCTAGCGAGTATTGACAATATTATTCTCATGAAGAGAGTTTGATGAGTTTAACTTCAAAAATATATTATATTGATATCAAATAATAAATATAAATTGTTGAAACCCATCTACTTCATAAGTAATTAATATGTGTATATACAAAATTTTGAAAGATTCAAATTCATTTAGTACAAAATTCAAACGGTAAAAAAAATATTTTTTTTTATAAGTTATTACATAAGTTATTTTATACATTTATTTTTCATCATTTTTTTACTAAACTTTGTATTAAATGAACAACAATTTCAAAACTTTGCATGTAGATACATCACTAATAAAGTAAATGAATTTTAACAGTTTAAATTTGTCATTTTAAATCAATCTAATATATTTTTTGAAGTTGTGCTCACCAAACCCACTTAATTAGAAAAACACATTCTAACATTGTTCTTATTAAAACAGATTGTAAATCAAATTGATCAAACGCTTAACACCGGTGAGAATGATTTTCTGTGGATGCAACAAGGATGGTACTTGTAGAGATTTAGTTCCTGATGCATTTGCTTCCTAAGTTGGAAAGCTACATGCGAAATTAAATGCAAGATTTCTAACCGATTTTATTTTACATCATTCTACAGAGCCCAACATTAAATGCAAGATTTCTAATTTTTTTATTTGAATTAAATAGAAAATATTATGATTTTATTTTTTTATTAAAATATTAGAAATGTTTTTATATTTCTCTGAAAAAAAATGAAATTGAATTTACTAGAAATACTATAACAAGTAATCTAGATACCAATTTTCAATCAGGATTAAAAATTAAAATATTTTTTAGTGTGTTGCTGAAAAAAAAAAATTTTGATTTAAGTTATTGATCCCAGTTCAAAAGTCATTTCTAGATAAATAAAAATATATTGTGGTCCTTCTAGTACATTCAACTTCTAAGATACTATATCTATTTTTCTAAAAGCTATTTTATATTTTTAATATTTTAATATTTTTCTAAAATCAATTCTAAAAAAATAGATAGAGTACCTTAGAGTTTGAATGTACTAGAAATATAACAATAATTTATTTATTTATCCAGAAATGACTTTTGAACCGAGATCAATAATTCAGATTCAAAATATTTTTTATTTATTTTCAATAACACACAAAAAAAATTTAATTTTTCGTATAGCCGTGAAAATTCTGATTGAAAAATAGTGATCCGGTTGTTTTGTTGTTGTCTTTCTAGTAAATTCAATTATATATTATTCATCTATTTTCAAAGAAATATAAAAATATTTTTGATATTTCAAAAAAAAAATCATAATATCTTCTATTAATCAAAATAGAATATGCAATTTTTGGAATGTTAGCCTCATGCATTCTAGTATCCTGATTTATGATCTTACATTAATATTTGATTCTGTCGGATGATGTAAAATTAAAAAAAAATATCATATATACCCAAAATCGTCAACAATGTCGGTTGTTTGAGCATTTTTAAAAACCTTCAAAAATCTTGAATATTTTTGTAATTTTTTATTTACTTATGGATATTAATAAAAAAACAAAAACGATTCTGCAATTGTGTCTGACATACTTGCGAATTTTTTTCAAAAATAGAAAAATTTAATTAATTTTTATATTTACCTAGAAATGACTTTTGATATGGTATCAATAACTCATATTCAAAGCATTTTTATTTTATTTCCAAGAATACGCAAAGAAATATTTTAATTTTTTCTTACAGCTGCGAAAAATCTGGTCTAAAATATATTGATCCGGATTATTTGTTATAATTTTTCTAATAAATAAAATTATATAGTATTCTATCTAATTTTAAAGAAATAAAAAAAGCATTTCTAATATTTTAATACAAAAAATAAATAAATTACAATATTTTCTAGAAACAAAAAATGAAAACAAATTAAAAAAAAAATCAATTGTGTCCGACACACTTGCAGAATTATTTAAAAATTTTCAAAAATAGAAAAATTCAATTATTTTCTATATTTACCAAGAAGTGACTTTTGATCTGGGATCAAAAACTCAGATTCAAGGTATTTTTATTTTTTTTTCCAATAACACACAAAGATATATTTTAATTTTTCTTACAGTTGGAAAAAATCTAGTCTGAAAAATATTGATCTGGATTATCAGTTGTAGTCTTTCTAATAAATCAAATTATATAATATTCTATCTAATTTCAAAGAAACAAAAAGAATATTTCTAATATTTTAATACAAAAATAAATAAATTAAATCATTTTCTAAAAACAAAAAATGAAAACAAATTTAGAAAAATTAATTGTGTTTGACACACTTGCGGAATTTTTTTATGTGTTGAAAAATAGAAAAAATTTAATTATTCTAAAGAAGAAGAAGTGTGTATTATTGAGTTGAAGGTGATCCATTGATGTGCTTTGGGTCTTTTTGGTTCTTAAAATTATGCAGATCGTTTTTGGGCTTTTGAAATTCAATTCATGGTTATTCTTTCCATAATTATTTGAGTAACGGCCCATATGCAAGAAGCGCAATTAATAAAAGACACGGTGGCGATGTTAAACCCAAAAATCAAGCCTCGCCAGCCTCCAGGATCCTTGCGCCGCAGAGCCTCCCTCTCTCCGTTTTTGCGCTGCAACTTCTGGCGCGCGCGCGCTCTCTCTCCCCTTCGCCACCATCCCGATCTCCTCTCTTCTTTCCCCCGGTTAACTCTGCTCCTCTCTATCGGGTGCTTACTGGTAAAGCAAAAAAAAAATGGTGAAATCAAGAGGAACAGCTCGAGTGGTGCGTTATTCCTCCAGTTCGTACAATCAAGCATCTGGATCGAATTCATCTAGAAATGAATATCAAAACTTCATGGTATTTCCTCTCTTTTTAGTCGATTTTCTCCTGATTCATCACTTTTGTTTCCTTTTGTGCGAAGTCCTCTTTTATATTAAATGGTGAATTTTTTGCAATGTTTAATTTTGGATGCCTAATGCATGTTATGATATATCCAGGGAAAATCTGATTATTTTTGTGTAAGCTTATCTCAACAATATGCTCAATATCTTTTTACCTGTATGATGTTTGTGATTGAAAAGTTGGTATTGGTTGTCTTGAAATATTAGCTTAACACCTATAGTAGATTTTATTCATGTAATTGATGAAATCCTCAATTTTCTCTTATCCTCTTTCTTCCCATTTTGTAGAAATCTAGTGTAGCTGATATGTACAGTGCTCCGAGTTCATTGCGACTGTCCAATGAGTCTGACAGTGAAGAAGACACGGACATTAAGAAGTTACTAAAGGAGGTCGAATACTTGGGTACACCTATTTATATTAAATCTTTTCCAAAACCAAATTCGACATTTCTAGGAGATTTTATTATTTGATGTTCCACAGCTCAAGTTATAAGCCAATGCATTAAGACACTATCCAGACTCGTGACTGGTACCAGTTGTTTGGTTGGGATGGCGTGTTATACTAGAACACCAACAAATATTGGCTATATTATGCCTTAATGCAAGTTAAAAATTGAAAACCCAAAAGGACTTCATTGAGCCTTATTAATTTTTAGTTTCTCCCTCGATTTAACTATGGATGGTATTGTTTGAGGACCCTTGACTGGTTCAAGCTTGTTCTGTTTCTTTACAAATGACTTAGTTCCCACCTAGACATGTTTTATATGGGGCCGTAATAATTCTAGTGTCGGTTCTTATGGTTAAACATCTTCATTCTTCAAAATGCAAATAGGTGCTTCTAACTTGACATGGAAAGAGAGGAAACGAGTTGAGAATCGAAATGTTGTGGCTTTGGGCGGAAAGGTACTTTTGGAAATATCTCTTTTCCAACTTTTGCGTGTTAATTTGAAAGGTTTATTCATTTTTAAATTGACCCAACAGCCTGTTCAGAAGCATCGGACACCATTAAGCATAGCAAAGCCAATTATGAAGAAACAAAAGCAGCGTGAAGAAAAAAAACTTGAAGAGGTAAATCCTTCTTAATTGTATCAAAGATTACCATAAATGACATTTCATTTGTGCAGCATTAGTACAGCATGCCAGCTATCTAGGCACTTACATGGTATTAAAATAAGTGTCCTTGTGTTGGATGATCCACATATTGTTGCCTCAAAACCATAGTATTCTGTACCACTGGTTATCAGTAAAAACTAAGTGTTTTTACTCGTATGGTTGTACCCCAAGCAGATCTAGGGGAAAAAATATATGGTTGAAAAGAGGGATTTAAGCTATGGATTCAATACTGATGCTGACCATTGTATCAAAAAGGTAGTACTGGTACAGTATTGTTAGTTGTGTCAGTACTTTTCCGGTGCAAGTGTTCTAGTTTCTAAAGCTTAACTTTTGGGTGGTTGTTTTGCTGAACTCACAGGATAGGCTTTTAGGGAAATTTACCAAGAGTTCTTCTAGAAATTCAAAAGCACAGAAGAAGAAACCGGAGGATAGAGTGCTAAAGGCAACATGGGGACGTTTTAGCAAAGGAATACTTGATGTGAAGCACCTTTTGGCACCCAATGCACCAAAGCATCAGGAGGTGCCCTATAAGAAGGGCAACAAGGGTAAGAAGAAAGGAGGAAAGGGCAAGGGCAAGGGCAAGAGCAAGGGCATGAAGGGTAAAAGAAAGGGTCGGTAAAATTTTGACTATTGTAAAAGCAGTTCTATCTTATAGTTTACCTGTGCTCAGTTTTGTCTGTGGAACTATTTATATTTGTAGATCAGTACATTTTATTAGTAGCAAGAGTTGGAAGTAAATTCAATTTTCAATTTTATTAATTTCTATGGATGCTGTCATACTGATGATGTAATTGCAAATTTGAAACAATATTGATTCGGTTTCTATTGCAATAATCCTGAAGTGAGGAAAAAAGGCTTAGCATTCACTATGTTTTTTTCAGTACGATTATAAATAATGAGAGTAATAATGTAATGTTTTAAACAGAGATTTCAATTCAGATCACTTTCTCGTAGGAGCCCAGAAAAGAGAAACAGCAACAGGTGAATTAATTGTTCCCTTAAAAAGTTTACAAAACAAACTACAAGAAACAGAAATCAAACAAAGAAATTGCAGTTGACATACACGATCGAGTCAAGAATACAAGCTCATCCAAAGAACAACTCTTCTCTAAAAAGGCCCAACAACAGTAAACCTTTTGTTAAGCATATTAACCTAGAACTCAGAACCAACCTCTTAGACAGCAGTAGCTGAAGCAGCAGTGATTTCAACACCCCCTGACACAGAAAAACCATTTGCTGAGATTGGATTTGCTGGAACTCTACTTTGCTGTGCTGCATGCAATACTGGGCCCACCTGGTACTGTTGACCTTGCTGCATTATATTTATATATTTGTCCAAGATGAACATCAGTTTTTTTGTTTAATACTTCCTTCCTTTACAGTCTGTTAGCAAACTAAATACCCAAAAATTTTACTGTATCTGCAAATGGCAACCGACAAATGTAACCACCGGCATACTTTTGGGTTCGTCAGAAATTAAGCACAACTGTTAAGACAAGTTGAGACCATTAACTAAAATGTCCATACAATTTTCACAAAAACTCAATAAACCAGTTAATATATAGACAGAACTTGCGGCTCAACATCTAAGTCTTGTGATGAACTTGAATTGGTGAAAAATTGGTTATTCTTTACATGGAGTTGTTACTACCGACACTAAACTGAAGGAATCTTTATCTTTACATTAATTTTTGCAGTACTATCTGCAATTATATTTCATTAAAGTTTCTTCAGTTTTTACTTGTAAAATTGCGGGTGTTGGATGTTGATTTGCGAATCTAGTACAGTGATGACAGCCATATGCAGATTTTAACAGCAAAACAATGCGACAAATATAAAGAAATTCTCACCTTTGGGAAAAACTTTTCAAAAATTGTCCTCTAGTAGTACCCTTCTTTTGTTGTAGGGGTGTTCTCAGGATAAACAAAACTAGCATTCATCAACATGGCATTGCGGAGAACCCATCTTTTTAGATCCGGCCAATATCATGTTTGATCTGGTATACCATAAGACAAATATCACCATCAATTATAAGAGCATTTGTATCCCTAAATAATTGTTAACATAATTTTAGAAATTTCAGACACTTTAAATTTTTAGATTTCTACATCTCTGAAATTAAAATTAGAGTTTCTTAATTGCCACATTATTAGCATTTAATTAAAACAGTATTAAAAATTGAGCAAATAAGAATTGATTATTTTGTCATGTCAGAGTTTTGAAACAGTTTCATATTTAGAAACTATTGAACAAAATAACTAAATATGAAATCCATCTACGTCCATAAAACTAATTTAGAAACTGTCAAATCAGCTTTAAAACTAAAAAAATTGAGAGACACGAGTGAGTTGAATTATTGCATATAAATTAAAATGATTGCATGATTGAGAACTGTATGTGGGGTCCCCTACAAGCCATCTTCCATTCAGGACCTAGATCCTTTGCTAGGTTGATGAAGCTCTTCAGCTCTTGTCAAGAAAAGGTATATGAGCCTCTAGACCCCATGCTGATCTATGTGGCTTTGTTTGCTCTTAAGCAATCATACAGCTGGAGTGCCTTTATCTGAAATCAATGCAAAAGATGTATATCAGCTTCCAAGGTGATGAATTACAATTCAGGTCACAGTATCAATACTCGTGATTAATTTGCGAAGAAAACACGATTAATTCCGAACCAAATGCCGAATAAAACGCAAAAAAAAACGTATAATACGTTTTATTCGCGAATAAAACGCGAATCACAAATTATTCACGATTAAAATGCCAAAAAATGTCAATTCTCTCACCTTTTGTCAAATTCCCAGCAGTTTTCTCTTTCCGCTCCTCTTTTTTCTTCTTTCAATTCTCTGAGTCCCCATTTTAGCTTTTTCAGAAGAACAGAGCCTTCTAATTTTAATTTCCAAAAACCAACATCCAACCTTCTTCTGGCCCCATTCCGCGTGGCAGGAGCACCACGTTAGTTCCCCACCAATAACCACCTCTCCTCTCACCCCAGCCATGGGCCCCGCTCTTCCTTGCCATCGGTGTATCATGCACGACCTTGCTCCAAGTGTGGCTATCAATCTCTATTCTTTCTTCCTCTGCCACTGCGTCACGAAGAAAATCCCTTATGGACTCCGAGCACGGCCGAAGAACGAGGCGGTCCCACCTTCCAGTCTCGACTTGTTTCCCTTCTCTTCTGAGCTTCGTTCGAACCTCATCCATTGCATCAACTCTTCTAATAGGCCATCTCCATTCGCTTCTCATCTTCTCTATCTTCCTCACCTGTACCATGGCGATTTCTCTCATGTTATCCTTTATTTCTTCTAATGCATCTACTAAACTCCTTGTACCATTAAAATACCGCTCCAACTCTGGCACGCCAATCGCCATATCCAAACCCTTATTCATTTCCCTCTCTCTCTCCTCTCCTTCTTGAAGTACTCTCTTAACTCTTCCACCATACCTATATCTATCATATCATCTACTCTCTTATCCAAATACTCCATTAATATATCCTTTTCCACATCAACCCATATCATACATCAGTTGTACCTCAACCCAGGTCTATGAAAGGTCATTCTCTGATCAAACGGGTTGTATCCTGGTTGATATGGTTCCTATAAGAGGGCATGGATGAGGGAGTTAGACCCACCAGCAATCACTGGAAGTTTGTCGGTTGGAGATGGAGGAGATTGCAGTGGTTACTAGTCGATGGTAACTCTCTTGATAGAGTCCGCCTGAGACGGCTAGAACTGACCCAAGGAGGTGATGTGGTACACCGAGCCGTTCCTTTTTTTTTTAGAGATGGTGATTGGCGTGCCAGAGTTGGAGCGGTATTTTAATGGTACAAGGAGTTTAGTAGATGCATTAGAAGAAATAAAGGATAACATGAGAGAAATCGCCATGGTACAGGTGAGGAAGATAGAGAAGATGAGAAGCGAATGGAGATGGCCTATTAGAAGAGTTGATGCAATGGATGTGGTTCGACCGAAGCTCATCAGAAGAGAAGGGAAACAAGTCGAGACTGAAAGGTGGGACCGCCTAGTTCTTCGGCTGTGCTCGGAGTCCGTAAGGGATTTTCTTCATGACGCAGTGGCGGAGGAAGAAAGAAGAGAGATTGATAGCCACACTTGGAGCAAGGTCGTGCATGATACACCGATGACGATGAAGAGCAGGGCCCATGGCTGAGGTGAGAGGAGAGGTGGTTATTGGTGGGGAACTAACGTGGTGCTCCTGCCACGCGGAATGGGGCCAGAGGAAGGTTGGATGTTGGTTTTTGGAAATTAAAATTAGAAAGCTCTGTTCTTCTGAAAAGGCTAAAAAGAGGAGGGGAAAGAGAAAACTGCAGGGAATTTGACAAAAGGTTTGAGGCGTCAGTACAGAAACAGTAAACAGCGGAGAGGTTTTCCTTAAGGGAGAGGAGGTTGTCCGATGTCCATCGGACCAGAACAGTATTCAATGGATGTTTTATACCGTTCGATCTACTTTAAAATCTGTATGCACGGATATTAAAACAAATAGAACGGATATTAAAGTGATGTGCACAGATCTTGAAGTGAATCGGACGGTAGAATCACCCATTGAACCAAGTTTGGTCCGATGGGCATCGGACACCCTCTTCTCCCTTTCCTTAAACGTCTGACACCCTCCTCTCTCTTTCCTTAAACGTCTCTTTCAGAGGCGATCCAAGATTCCTTATCTCTGAGAAAATATAGATGTCCAAGATTTCTTAACCTCTCTTTGGTTGTTAATAGTTTCATTTGGCTTCAAGTTTTCAAAATTTTCTTACTAAGTGTCTAAAATTCTTGCTAATTTGTTTCTTTTATATATATTAGTACTCCAGTAATACTAACAAATTTAAAGGGTTTCAACATTAATTTTAAGCACTCCAGTACGTAATACTAACAAATTTAAAGGGTTTCAATGTCAATTTTAAAAATCAAAATCAAAATCACAAAGGATTGAGCTTCATATTTTATTTGAATGTTACAATTTTTGTGTTTGCACAATCAAAAAAAGAAAACAGATACTTCTAATTTGAAAAGGTCATACCATAAAGAAAAAAATAATGCTTGATCCAATCTTGTGTTGTATTGTGTTATGCATTTTTTTTATTAAGAAAATAAAGATATTATTTACTCTTATATCAAATTTTAGTTCCAACCCTGATTTTTATATACAGAGATATTATAATTTTTTTAATTCTTATGTAAGCCCAATAAATTAAAAGAAGTTTAGCGAAAATGAAAGTTTCCATACATAATCACAATAATATCATGATATTTTTCATGCTCTTTTCGTGATATATTGAACTAATATAAACCTTCATTTCGCAAGGCAAAAGGTAAAACTTCGTATATAAAATATTACAATAAATATATTGAGACAACTTTTGCCTTTATCAAATAATAAAATATTTGAGAAAACTAAAATAAATTGTGTTGAAGATTTATTTTTTCCTAAGCAATTTTTTTTTTGACATTACACTAAATATTATCTATTGTTCCACCTGAGTATGAAACAAATTATTCTATTTATTTTCTTAATACCAAAAAATCATATCAAATATCCTGATCTATATAGAAATGTACTAAAAATTAACATATACTCTCATAACTGTAATTTGATATTTTTAATTCATAAAGTCATCAACAAAAAAAATTGTCTAACATATCCATTTGTTTGCTCTGCACAATAAATAATACTTTATATAAAACACTTACGACAACAACAAACACTACTGCTATCTTAATTAAAATTATTTACTCAGCTATAGAAATTAAGAATCCAACATTTCGATACAAAACGGTGAACACAATGAGCACGTAACAAACATCAATCGGCACCGCAACCCTAACAAAAATCGTGACTCACTGATGAACTATCTAATCTAATCTTTAAGACAACCAACACTGAAAACCAAACATATCTTAAAAGGAATTTCATTAAAATATGCGAGGGTACTTTTTCTTCTATTTCGATCACATATATAATAGTGAACCAACTCTGTCGAAGGAGGAGGAACAAAAGGAGAATTTATGATTTAATCTAAAATTTGGAATCACATAATAGTGAACCAACTTACCTCTGTTTACTTTATAAAATATTTTCTTTTAATTTGGTCAAATTTGATCGATTCAATTGATTATTAAAAATCTATTTTTTTTGACGAAATACTAAGAACGAATATGACATAATCTTGTTTTATTTTTTAAAAGTAATTTTAAAGGAAAAAAAATTATATAATAACATCTGAGATAGAAACATATTTAAAATAATAATATATTTTATAAATATAACTATTAAGAAAAAAAAATCTTATGACAATATATGCACGACAGAAGCAATTTAAAAGAAAATATATAATGAAGAGTAAAATTGCCTATAGTTTAAAATATTAAATAAAATTGTGTTAATAAAAACATAAGTAGTGTTAATATACCAATTAAAATTAGAATACTATTTAATGCCCCATGAGGCCACACGATGGAGAGCTTTTTTTATAAAACATAAATAAAAAAAAAAAATTTAACAAAACAGCAGGATTAGGAGAAGTTTTAGAAAAACCATAAAAACCGGTTTGGCAAACCGATTTCATGCATGGGACTGGACTTCCAATCCGGTTTTGACCCGTTTTTGACCAGCTCCATTCTTTGGCTGTGTGGCGAACGGTGTGGCACCTCTGAACCGGATTGGGATCCCGGTTTGGCCTTTTTTTCTGCTTTTTTATGTCGGTGGTGGAGAGTATTATATGAGAGAGTTCCGAGAGTTCATTCATTCAGAGTTCTGAGAGTTCTGAGAGTTCATCTTAATTGAGAGTATTTATATGGCCATGTCATCTTAATTATTTTTAATTTTGAGAGTTAGTTGTGATCTACAGATCGACCTCTACATTATATTTTTCGTATTCGTCTAAAGATTTTAGTAAGTTTTTTTTTTTTTTTAATTCCGATTATTTTTTAGGATGTCAAATTCAGAATGATATTTAGATTGATTGTGAATTTTTTTTTCAGGAAATGTCTCAAGTATTAATAAATGTGTACTATCATCGTGAAATTTTAGACGCACCGACCTGTACTTTTCTGATTTCTGACACAACCAGTCTTGATGAGCTAAAAAGACACGTATGTGGTGGTATTCATTTGCTCCCTAGCCAGTTCGATCTCACAATTAGTGCGCGTTTGAACACGGTGCCACCTGGCTCAGTAGAAAATACCAATTGTTTAACATAGACCACGAAATGGTATGGCAGATGGTGCTTCAACACACCACTCCGGTATTGAATTTTAAACTTCTTGAATTAGTTGTTGAATCAGTACTGGTTGTTAGTCAGAACAATTATGACCCATATCCGGGTAGTGAACCCGGAAGTAGTAGAGACAGACCGGTGTTTGAATCACCTATATATTGTAATGGCCCCTCTGAAATGCCAGTATCAGATGATTTGCCTAATTATTTTGACCAGCTAAACAATGATACTGACTCAGACTCAAACTCTTGATCCTGATGGCCCGATTGTCGGAGAAGAGGACATGGCTGAAATTGAGGATGAGATTAGGGTTGAAGAGGTAATAAAGGAGTGGCAATCATCTATTCCCTTTATTAATCGGGATTTGCAGCATTCTTGTTTGGCATTTAATGATGATGTGCCGATGCCGTACAAAAATGAAGCATTTTTTGGTCATGCACTCAGAATCGCACCTGATGACCCCGCACCTGCTGAGCCCGCAGAATCTCCGATATGACGCCCGTCTATCATTATTGCCTGAAGGGACTCATAAATTCCGTTCATTATATCATCGGCAGTTGTTTGAGGAACCTGAACATCTGGATCACTCGGAAATCGGTCTGGATAATCATCATTGATATTAATACGCCTAATATCAGATGGAAGTCCTGCATGGTTCAGCATGGCTCTGAATAGTGCCATTTGAGCAGTTGCAGTCCGTAAGCCTTTTGTCCACGTGTCTTCACCATTGCAATTCCTTACGCAGTGTATTTTGTGATACGAAATTTCTTCAATATAATTATATTTTAAAAGTTAATTATAATTTGTACAATATAATTATATTTTGTGTAATTTGTGCAATAAAATAAAATGATATATTACAAAGAAGAAATACTTACAATTCGAGCTTGAAATAGGACATCTAATACATACCCCAGGTCTCCGACATCTCCTTCTGGTTCTGGCATTGACTGGCTCAGAATTGTTGTATTATTCTGATTCGGAAAGACAGACGGCATGCCATTATTGAAGAACCAGTGCATGTACTCGTTGAACCTGCAAATAAAATAAATCGAAAAAATATCTTTAAGCCAAATAAAATTGTTCTCGAATATCTTTAAGCCAAAAAGTATCTTTATTTGTACCTAGCATCGTCGTACGGTACATGCTCAAACATAATCACGGGTTGTGCCGTGTAATACACTTCAAGATAGTCGCTCCAGTCAACAGAGTGTCCGTCATCGGACAAACCGCTCGCTCGCTGATAAAGTCGAAGTTCTTCAAGATCCTGAAAGGGTGGTGGAGGACAAGGAGGAATGGGCTGAAATATGCCGAAATGCCGAAGAACTCTCTCAAGACAGTGAATCTCTACCTGCCAGAAATGGACGCACCACAACCTGCATGTAAAGCATGAGTAGTCTCTGATCCTGCGCGAATGTATGCCGAGCTGGTAGTAATCGGTGTACGGCATCCAGTTGACAACACTGGCTCTCAGACGCTCAAATTGATTCCGGAATTGTGATGTGCCTAAGTTGTAAAAACATAGTGGTTAAATATTGAATGAACACTAAATTGAATTGAAAACAATATTTATTATTAAAATGTACATCTCAGCGGATTACCCTCCCATTCATGCGATTGAATCCATTTCGCTCCAAAAGTCATTCTTTCATTAGGGTCACCTTGACCAAATGGCAAATTAATTTTGGGCCTCGGCCGTCCAATAGGAAACCGAGTCCAAGACCACATTTGGAGCAGTAGTAGCGAACCATTAATCGATACAGCCGATTTTCTACAAGCTCGGGACAACTCCCGATACAGGCAAGCAAGTACAACACCTCCCCAATTGTAGTCCACAGATCGAGGTCCCAAATTTTCTAAGAACTGTAAATACATTATCGGGACACCGCTTGCACATGAATCAGGAAACATTATAGACCCGAACAACTCCATGCAATATGCACGTGTGTACTGATCGATTGTCTGCTGGTCACTGGACGGTGTCATCTTCTCAACAAATATGTCCTTTAACCATTTTAGACGCATGTAATATTTCGACTTTGTCTCACCGTCTGCTTTTTTCATGAAAAATTCATCATCATCGTATTCGTACCCATCGTACACTTCATGTCCCAAGCAGTCTTCGATTAATTGGGACCAATTATCATCAGTACATCCAGCTATAGCCGTACTTGTAAATACAAATGTTAGACAATCATATAAATTAAAAACAAATAAATTAGTAATAGAAATGGCAAATTACCGGTAATTGGCAATCCCCACAAACAACTCCCATCTTCTAATGTAACTGTCAACTCCCCCACCGAAAGATGGAATGAATTCGTCTCCGACCTCCACCTCTCAACAAGAGCGGTGATCAATCATTTATCAATATAGCATTTATTCACATCTTTCATCTGAAACAAGCCTAAATTCACAAAACCTGATTTCATCTGAAGTTGGTAAGGAATGCCCATTTGACGAGTGCTAGTACGTAGCGTGGACTCGTCCTGTAATGATAATTGCCATGCATAAAACAACTTGTAAATTTTTTCTTTGCATTTGTTTGATTCACAACTCCTTGGTTCAACATATTAGTGTATAGCTAGTACCATTATTTCAGCCATTGAGGTAAGGAAAACAACTTCGATACAATATATTCAAGTCTTTTTAACAAATAATTTTGCAAAAAATATTTCTATAAAATGTAAATTAAGCAATTTGGTTTGTGTGGCATGAAATTGACTTGATCTTGACTCACGCTATAATATGAGGTGAAGATTTTAGTAAAGTAGTTTCGCCTTCATCAACTGTAATTAGGGTATTTTCCTGTTATTTTCTTCTAATTGTGACATCTCTAATAAAGACGGCTTCAATGTAAGAAATTGACAACTGTTTAATAAAATAAATATGTTTTCTTTTATCTTCACTCAAAACCAGAAGGTAATTTCACATGAAATAAAACAAAACAACTAGCTGACATTGATGCATACCAGCAGTATGACGGTTGCGGCATAGCCGCAACTCAAAGTACCTGGTTACATTTTAACTTGAAATAACACTCAAAGCGAAGAAGCAAGTGAAAATAGAGAAAGGAGGACATGATTGCTTTTATTAGTTTTGTAATTTGACTTTCATTTATGTTGCGTCCTTACAAATATACTCTCCTTCCTGAATCAATCACGTTGTGATACTCTCCTTCCTAAATCAATCACGTTGTGAGATTATTTGGGCTGTTGCCTGTTGATCGTCAAAAATAGGTAACCCCTTTATATTTCATTTTCAATTGATCATGCCATCATTCGCTTTCTTTTCTGCTATATATCTATTCTAAAGAAGAAGAAGTGGGTATTCGATGGGTCAAATGACCATTCGATTGAATCAAGATCGGTACTAAGTGCATTAAAATCCAGACAGTTCTGTTCCAATTTCCGCACACACTAATTTTAATTTTAATCGTATGGTGTTAGAGCTAATTGAACCTAAAAGTAGGTCCGATGCCCATCGGACCTACTCCTATCTCGATCCGTTGATGTGCTTCGTGTATTTTTTGTTCTTAAAATTATGCAGGTAGTTTTGGGCTTTTGAAATTATCTCATTAGGTTCAATTCATGGTTATTCTTTCCCTAATTATTTGAGCTAACGGCCCATATGCAAGAAGCGCAATTAATAAAAGAGACGGTGGAGATGTTAAACCCAAAAATTGAACCTCTCCAGCCTCCAGGATCCTTGCGCCGCAGACGTTTTTGCGCTGCAACTTCTGGCGCGCGCGCTCTCTCTCTCTTCCCTTCGCCACCATCCCGATCTCCTCTCTTCTTTCGTCTCGGTTAACTCTCTGTTCCTCTCTCTCGGGTGCTTACCCGTAAAGTAAAAAAAAAATGGTGAATTCAAGAGGAACAGCTCGAGTAGTGCGTTATTCCTCCAGTTCGTACGATCAAGCTTCTGGATCGAATTCATCTAGAAATGAATATCGCAACTTCATGGTATTTCCTCTATTTTTAGTCAATTTTCTTCTGATTCATTCCTTTTGTTCCAAGTCCTCTTTTATTTATTTTAAATGGTGAATTTTTTCGATCGTATATTACCTGAATTTCTCTGGAGAAGTTTTTGCAATGTTTAATTTTGGATGCCTAATGCATGTTATGATATATCCAGGGAAAGTCTGATTATTTTTGTGTAAGCTTACCTCAACAATAACCTCAATAAGATGTTTGTGATTGAAAAGTTGGTATTGGTTGTCTTAAAATATTAGCTTAGCACCTATAGTAGATTTTTATTCATGTAATTAATGAAATCCTCAATTTTCTCTTATCCTTTTTCTTCCCATTTTGTAGAAATCTAGTGTCGTTGATATGTACCGAGCTCATTGTGACTGTCCAATGAGTCTGACAGTGAAGAAGACACGGACATTAAGAAGTTACTAAAGGAGGTTGAATACTTGCGTACACCTATTTATATTAAATCTTTTCCAAAACCAAATTCGGCATTTCTAGGAAATTTTATTATTGGATGTTCCACAGCTCAAGTTACTAGTCAATGCATTAAGATACTGTCCAGACTCGTGACTGGTACCAGTTGTTTGGTTGGGATGGCGTGTTATACTAGAACACCAACAAATATTGGCTATATTATGCCCTAATGCAGGTTAAAATTGAAAACCCAAAAGGACCTCGTTGAGCCTAATTCATTTTTAGTTTCTCCCTCAATTTAACTATGGATGGTATTGTTTTGTTCCTACCTAGACATGCTATTGTTCCGGGGACCCTTGACTGGTTCAAGCTTGTTCTGTTTCTTTACAATTGACTCAGTTCCTACCTAGACGCCGTAATAATTCTAGTGTCGGTTCTTATGGTTAAACATCTTCATTTTTCAATATGTAAATAGGTGCTTTTAACATGACATGGAAAGAGAGGAAACAAGTTGAGAATCGAAATGTCGTGGCTTTGGGCGGGAAGGTACTTTTGGAAATATCACTTTTCTATCTTTCCAAATTTTGTGTTAATTTTAAAGGTGTATTCATTTTTAAATTGACCCAACAGCCTGATCAGAAGCATCAGACACCATTAAGCGTAGCAAAGCTTATTACGAAGAAACAAAAGCAGCGTGAAGAAAAAAAAACTTGAAGAGGTAAATCCTTTTTAGTTGCATCAAAGATTATCATAAATGGCATTTCATTTTGTGCTGCATTAGTACAGCATGCCAGCTAACTAGGCACTTACGTGGTATTAAAATAAGTGTCCTTGTGTTGGATGATCAACATATTGTTGCCTCAAAACCATAGTATACTGTACCACTGGTTACCAGTAAAAATTAAGTGTTTTTACTCGTATGGTGCTACCCCAAGCAGATCTAGGGGAAAAAATATATGGTTGAAAAGAGGGATTTAAGTTATGGATTCAATACTGATGTTGACCATTGTATCAAAAAGGTAGTGCTGGTACGGTATTGTTAGTTGTATCAATACCTTTCCGGTGCAAGTGTTCTAGCTTCTAAAGCTTAACTTATGGGTGGTTGTGTTGCTGAACTCAACAGGATAGGATTCTAGGGAAATTTACCAAGAGTTCTTCTAGAAATTCAAAAGCGTAGAAGAAGAAACCAGAGGATAGAGTGCTAAAGGCAACAGAGGGGCGTTTTAGCAAAGGAATACTTGATGTGAAGCACCTTTTGGCACCCAATGCACCAAAGCGTGAGGAGGTGCCCTATAAGAAGGGCAACAAGGGTAAGAAGAAAGGAGGAAAGGGCAAGGGCAAGGGTAAGGGCATGAAGGGTAAAGGAAAGGATCGGTAAAATTTTGACTATTGTAAAAGCAGTTTTATCTTATAGTTTACCTGTGCTCAGTTTTGTCTGTGGAACTATTTATATCTGTAGATCAGTACATTTTATTAGTAGCAAGAGTTGGAAGTAATTTCAATTTTCAATTTTATTAATTTCTATGGTTGCTGTCATGCTGATGATGTAATTGCAAATTTGAAACAATTTTGATTTGGTTTGTATTGCATTAATCCTGAAGTGAGGAAAAAAGGCTTATATCTGTGTAGTGCAATGTATTACAACTTTACAAGAACTTATTTCAAGAATTAAAATTAGTGTCTTAAGTCTTCAGTGATTGATTTGCTAATGTTTGTTGTATATATGCTATCAAAAAGATGAAATTACAAGAGGTGTTTATGCTTTGTGTTGCTCTAGACAGTGCGCAAGGGGGGGCCAGGCACCCCCCATAAATCAGTAGTTACAGTAGGTATATGGAAGGATTAGGACCCGTAGCACCTCCCATAAAACCAGTAATTTTTATATTTGCAGTTGTTCTTTCGTCTTTCAGCGGCTCAGTCCCCCCCCAAATTTTCATCTGGTTCCGCCCCTTGGCTCTAGATATATCTTTTTCTTGTTTACTTCTCTTAAGACAATAATTTTAATTTATAGCCGCGCAGAGCATTCACCATGTTTTTTTCAGTACGATTATAAATAATGAGAGCAATAATTTAATGTTTTAAACAGATATTTCAATTCAGATCACTTTCTCATAGGAGCCCAGAAAAGAGAAACAACAACAGGTGAATTAATTGTTCCCTTAAAAAGTTTACAAAACAAACTACAAGAAACAGAAATCAAACAAAGAAATTGCAGTTGACATACACGATCGAGTCAAGAATACAAGCTAATCCAAAGAACAACTCTTTCTCTAAAGGCCCAATAACAGTAAACCATTTGTTAAGCATATCAACCTAGAACTCAGAACCAACCTCTTAGACAGCAGTAGCTGAAGCAGCAGTGATTTCAACACCCCCTGACACAGAAAAACCATTTGCTGAGATTGGATTTGCTGGGACTGTAATTTTCTCTGGCACATCCTCATAAGCAGCAGTGTGTACCCCAAGAGCAGCCTTTGCTGTGCTGCATGCAATACTGGGCCCACCTGGTACAGTTGACCTTGCCGCATTCTATAGTGGTTCAAGATGAACATCAGTTTTTTGTTTAATACTTCCTTTACTGTCAGTTAGGAAACTAAATACCCAAATTTTTTACTGTATCTGCAAATGGCAACCGACAAATGTAACAACCAGCGTACTTTTGGGTTCGTCAGAAATTAAGCACAACTGTTAAGACAGGTTGAGACCATTAACTAAAATGTCCTTGCAATTTTCACAAAAACTCAATAAACCAGTTAATATATAGACAGAACTTGCGGCTCAACTTCTAAATCTTGTGATGAACTTGGATTGGTGAAAATATTCTTTACATAGAGTTGTTACTACTGACACTAAACTGAAGGAATCTTTATCTTTACATTAATTTTGCAGTACTATCTGCAATTATATCTCATTAAAGTTTCTTCAGTTTTTACTGGTAAAATTGCGGGTATTGGATGTTGATTTGCAAATGTAGTATATATAGTGATGATAGCCATGGAAAATATTAGCAGCAAAACAATATATGCGACAAACATAAACAAATTCTCACCTTTGGGAAAAACTTTTCAAATATTGTCCTGTAGTAGTATCCTTCTTTTGTCAAGAGAATAAGCAACTGAGAGTCTGAGAATAAACAATATATGATCCATGGAAAACAAATTGACACAGTCATCTAACAGCTTATTAAATGACAAATTTAGACGTCACAGTTGATTACCTTCAGTTTTTGTTGTGTGCATTTAATTGAAATATTTTAAGATTGTATTAATCATAAAGCGAGGCAATTCCTTGACATTTATGTTGCAATAGTCAAGCATAATTGGTTAATAAAAAATTTCAAAAAAAAAAAAAATTAAATAAAGAGAAGAAGTTGCATTACTAGCTTCGCAAGTGTTGAATTAAACATACAAAAGTTCAAAATAAAACAAAACAAATTTGCTAATGAATAATATTTTTGTATAGAAAAATTATATTATCTGAAAATTAGATTTTTATACTTTTATTTTGATATAAAGAACACAAAAATTCATATAGTCATTTTCTCTATATTGAATTTTAAATATGATAGTTTGTTCTATTTTTTTTTTTGTAACAATTTAACCTTTTTTGTTAAAAAAAAAGAGATCCTTACGGACCGGACCGGACTGGCCGTGTGAATCTAGATCATGATTCTAGTACGGATTTGAATCAAGTATTTTAAGTCGGACCTGTTAGATCCAGACCGTGCAGACCAGTGAACCCGCGAGAACCGTGAACCAGAAATGGGCGAAGGGTACAGCGGGTTTTTTAAAATTGAATCTTGCAACCTGTAATAGTTGTGCTGATGAATCGTTTAAACTTGCAAAAAAAAATAATCTGGGTTTGGTATAGTGTACGCGTAGCACTACTGAGGAGTCGTAGACTTGTAAACTAGACTCGTAGGCCATGTTTGGTTGTGAAGTAAAATTAATGAGGATTAAATTGTTTACTCCATGTTACTCTTTATATTTTACATCTTGTTTGGTAGTTGGAGTCATGACTTAAATTAATCCACTTGATGGAGTAAAATGTTGGAAAATGTGTTTCTTTTTATGACAGTGGGTCGTACAAATAAAGTAAGTGTGGAGTAAGTTAATCCATCTAGATAGGTGGAGTAAGTTACTCCGGATTAAGTCACTTCTTACTCCATCTTACTCCTCCTATTTTACTCCTTGTTTGGCTCCTTAAGAATGGAGTAAGGGGTTTACTCCACAACCAAACATGACCGTAATATAGAAATATAAAAGAGGTGCTGATAACTAGAGAAGGAAATACATAACACGCCGTGACGTGACGTGACAAACACACTGTGATTTGGTCACGTGACGTGATCAACTTTTTTTTTCACATGACGTGATGTGACGTGACCAAAATAGTGGCGGATGGTCACGTCACGCGAATGGTCACGCACGCGTAGTCACGCCGTGACTATACGTGACGTGACGTAAATTAGTTTATTCAAATTTTTTTTTATATTTTAATTTAAATTGTTGAAAATTTAGAAAATAAAAAATAAAAAATTATAAAATAAGTAAATAATATTGTAAAGATTTTTTTTTTTAGGAAATGTTACATCTGATATTATTTTAAAAATTCAAATTACAAACATTCATTAGACTAAACTAAAGAAAATAAAAATCAGTACTACATGAATACCAATCACTGAATTTACACTAAAATAAAAATTTAAATACTCTATACATATAAAAAAAATTGGATACTTTATGTTTCATACCATGACGTGACGTATATTTTCACTAGAATGTGGTCATGTCACGCGAATGATCACGTGACGTGACGTGACTAGTTACGCCGTGACAAATTTCCGTGACAAATTTCCTTCTCTACTGATAACTGACAAGGACATGAAATTTTCTAGAAACTTAATTGTGTTTGTTTGTTTGTTTGTCGGGTAACGTGAGTGAGAGGAAATTGCTCGGTTTGACTTTCCGTTCGTTTGGATGTTGAAACAATTAATAATAGAGATTTTGGTACCAAATTTTAATGAATTCAGTGTAGAATTTCATTTCTCATGTATTTTATTTAATGATGATGCATTGATGCCTCATGCCTCATGCCTCATGCCTGCTAATTTGTAAACGTGTATTTGGAGAGTACGAAAATGGCGACTAATGATTTAATTTGAAAATAAAATAGTGACCTAATCACCTAAACCAACTCCCATGCCTTCATTTTATTTCAAAGGCAAGATGTTGACTAATGACTTAATTCGTACATAGTTAAGGGCATAATTAAGATTTAAGAACTTCCGCAAAACTTTGCCTAAACATTCTAGCAAAAATACATGCATGCAATCACGCAATGTTGTAAATAACGGTATGCGGTCGTCGGACGGATATGGTACTGTCAAGCAATTAATCAGAAATAATCGGCTATAATTAAAAATAATCGGTCGATTAATCCAAACAATCCATAACAGTTTGATCACTACCAACGACTAATCAGCCGATTAAACGGTCTAAACATATGTTTTTTATAACACTGCAATCACGTTTGTTCTGAGCATTGTATTTTACTAACTCTAGTTAAAATGAGCATTTAAGAAACATTGTATTTTGCATGCCAAGTGATTTGAGTCGAGTTGATAATAAATCAAGGATTGAGTCTAAGATTCGCATCAGCTGACTTTGTCAAACCCAACTCGTGCTAACAGTCACAGAGCCCCGTTCCTGCTGGATACACCCTGGTTCCTTATCCCAACAGATACCATCAACTGATAATACAATAGAGAAAGAACGGTCTAGATTTCATAATCTTACAGTAGATTTTCAGTAGACAAAACACCCGATTATAGATCCTAATTAGTCTGATAATGAACCAAAGAATGTTTAGTAACAAATGAATGAAGAATTAATTACAAGAATCATAATAGATAATAGATCCTAATTAGTCTGATGATGAACCAAAGAATGTTTAGTTACAAATGAATGAAGAATTAATTATAAGAAAGAATCATAGATAATTTTAGACAAAATGAATCAAAGAATCAGTAAAACCCTATACCACCCTCAATCTAACTCAGGCTTCAATCTATCACCCAACACTAAGCATCGCAAGCATGCTAAAAAGACCATTTGCGAAACCGAAACCACACCACCATCTCAAGTCAGTGATCATGTCAGTAGCCAGTTGCTTCAAAATCAAGACTCAAGTAATTAATTATAATCAGTTCAGGAAATAAAATGCTGGAGCTGAATTATCATAACACTGATGTCATCCGCCGATCCCTTTGAAATAGAAAGTTCAACCAGCTTTTTACAGGCAGATGCAATACTTCCTGTTTTGTGATTCTCAGTGAAAAAGGGATGCGCTGTATCTACTGCTTCTTGATTGGTAACTTTGTCCCATAACCCGTCTGAGGCCAAAATTACAAATTCAGCATTGGAGCCGATTTTGAGTGTTTGGGTTTCGGGTTCTGGTATCACCCACTGTTTAAAATGTGAGTCTCCAATTCCTCTTGAGACCGCAAGAGAGCCTTGAACTCTCCATGTTCCATGGCAGTAGTGCACAAAACCACCCTGAAAAGCATTTAAAAGAAAAAAACATAAGCTGCTGTTTGTAATAACTTATGGTTTGTAAAACAGTAAGTTACCAAATATTATGGTTTGTAAAACTTACAAGGTTCTCAATTCGGTCTCTTTCATCCTCTCTACTTGGCCGATGGTCTGACGTGATTGCCTCAGCCTTGCCATCTCTGCTCAAAACTGCACGGCAATCACCGGCATTTGAAATAAACAGCTCACCATTTCGAATTACTGCGGTGACACAACAAGTGCCTCCACTGATATTTTCGCTTAAGAATTGTTCGTCAGTTCTCATGTAACCATATTTTATTGCCTCTTCTATTTCAACTGTGGTGGTTTCTTCTTGTTTTTTAATTTCTTCTGATAATAGCTCCCCCATTTTCACAGAGGTAAATTCAGCTGCTTGTTTCCCATTGTGGCCATCAAATACACCAAAGAATGCCTGTAATTACGTAAAATTCCATGAGTTGCATGCTTTATGTTTTAGTTTGTACAGGCTTTAATCTATTCTTTCAATTGAAAACTTCTTTTTAGAGGCTTGTAATTGCTTCATCTCTTCTATGCATTTTTTTTATTTTTGTTCGAGAAAAGTAATCAAGTTCATAAATTTAAGTTCTAATTAATTCCTAAAATTACTTGCAACACTCGATTTTTAACTGGTAGCCCCCAAAAGAGTACACTCCACTAGTTAGATCAGAAAGAAAGAAAAAATCAACAGAAATTGCATCAAATCATACCGTTTTAGAATCGCCACACAGATCAATTTTCGCCACATATCTATCTTCCATTGCTACCCGCTTCCTCCCTCTCTTGCAATAGACTGCGAATCCCTCGCTCTGCTCTTCTAATTCCTTACATCCATCGGATCCAGGCAAGTCCACAAACGCCGTATCTGGTAAAGGTATATCAATTCGAACGGGTCGTTTTCTCTTCAAAAGTGACCCGCCCAACCTCGACCCAAACCCGTTACTCGACAGTACGGGTCGATACGAAGGCGAAGAAGGCGCTGGTGAAGTAGATGCCTCGGTAAGAGCTAGGGTTAGAGCTTCGGAGGAGGCCTTGCACGAGAGAGGAACCCTCGATGGGGAGAAAACGGGAGAATTCGCTATTGCAACGGAGCAGGACATTTTTTTTTTCTCTTCTCTTCTCTTTTCTTTCCTTTTCTTTCCTTTTCTTTCTTTTGTGTTCACTTGTTTGATTTGTTCTCTTCAGACTTGGAACTTTGTGAGACTAGCTTTATCAAAGTGTGTCTGTATATATATATGGCTGGAATCAAGTAGCGCAATTTAAGTTGTTCCCTCAGTACTAGTTTAACAAACACGGGAACAATAATGGGACAAAAGCAGAGGAAGTTGCTTGGAAGCAACTAGCTGACGCAATATTAGCAAACTCATCTGGACCCTTTATTTTATAATCTTATTTAAATATTTATGTAAAATTAGTTATATTTTTTCTGAAGAATTAATAATTAGTGAAAATTATGTTACACAATATTTCAAGAAAGGAAGAACAATTATATATAACTTCAATTTGTATGATGTAAAATTACTATATTGCAAAAAATTAAAAATAACTATTAATGAAGAAAAGATAGAAAATAAGAATTTACACTATTACCCTCCTGCTTTTGGAAAAAAAGTGTTAGTTAAAAAATATAACGAAAAAACTAAATACGGAGTTTGTATCATTTATGGCCACAAGTTGTGTGGCACCATGAGTACAAAACGATGCGAAATTCTCTTGCCTCAAAAAATTTAATTTTAATAAATTAGGATTAAATTCAATACACAAAATAAATCGAGCTATTAGTTTGCAGAAATTCAGAATAAATTACCTTAATTATATACTAATTTGCATTTTGAAAAATTTTAGGTAAAAATAGTAACAATAATAATATAAATTGAAAACAAAAAACTTAAAATTCATTAAGATTGGAATTAGTAAAATTACAGGAGCTAATTATTTGTTTGGAAAATGGTGATAATGGTAATAATAATTTAATTGTGAAGGTACATCATATCATAGAAGTACCGGATGATAGTCCGTTACACAGAATTCACAGTGGTTTAGAACTTTAGGGAATCTTTTAGAATTAGTTGATCGGAACCGTTCGTTTCTAACTTTATACGAATCTCAAAGCCCAATAGTACTGGCCCTTCGCTAGCCCGAATCTTAAAGCAGCTGAGAGTAACTCTCAAACCGTAATATTACCTGTAGGCTGTGTGATTGCATGACGCGGCAACTGTTGCGCGTGTTTGACAAAGACTGTGAGTCCGATGGCAGTAGGAAATAAAATTAGGGTCTAACGGTCTTTCTATCCGTCCGATGCACTTAATATTCGCGCGCACCAATATCAAAGCGAAGTTCACACGCCTTTCAAAGCAGAGCGCACGAATTTAATGTGCATCGGACGGTTACCAATACCAACCGCGTTGGACCAAATTTTGTTTTATATCTTCCCTCTTTAAAATCTGTACAATCTAGAAGGTTCGGTCGACTTGATATGACCCCAGTTCTCTGAGATTTCTCAATTTTTGCGTGACCGACGTGTTCGGTGTCTATTCGGGGATAGCGCAGGGGGCCAGTATTAATTTTACTTTAAGATTCGTGCAAAACTATTTATACGGTTAAGATTTTCTCTAAAGTCACGCAAAGTTTGAGATCACTCAGAGGATGCGAATCCAGCAAGACAACCGTTATGCGGCGTATTTTTTATTGTTATTATTAAATAGACAACTCTAACATGCAACAGTGGATCCAAGGTTCCGGAATTTAAGTACAAGAAATATTAAAGAACCCAAAGAGAAGAGAAGTTTGTATATTAATTAATTATTAAAACCCCGTTGTCAGAATCCACTCCATCCATTTCAAACCGACCGTTAGGCGACGGAATTATATGAACTAGCCGTTGGAGTGGAGCCGGTTCTTCTGTAGCCCGCTATCAGTGGCAACCGTGTAAACAATATTTTAAGAATAAAATGCGGTAGCCTGTAGCCCTGTAGCTAGGCGACAAAGACCCGCTCCAATCTTATTAGACGAATTATAATAAGAGAGGGATCCGATTACACCAATTTTTTGGTGACACCGAGTTATACACTCTATATTTTTAAAGTTCAAACAATCAATCCAAACCGTTCAACCGTTCAACATGTAGGATATACTAAAATATGCTTGCGGATTAAATTTTATATTTTTTTGAATTTTTTTACTATTTATTAAGATGGGTACAAAAATTCAATGATATAAAAACAACGATTTTGTAAAATACTTAATAAATAGTAAAAAATTAAAAAAATATATAAATTTTGGTGTCTAAGCACATTTCAATATGGAAGTCATGTTGAACGGTTTGGATCGACTGTTTGAACTTTAAACATTTTAAAAATTGATGGTGTAATTTGATATCACCAAAATATGGTGTAAGTGGATCTCTCTTATAATAAATTGCGACATCTGTTGCTGTAGCACACTCGAATTTTTTTTTTTTTTTATAAATCATAAATAAAAAAAGTTATCAAAGCAGCTTGTTTGCTTTAGTTTTTTATAAAAAACCATAAAAACTAAAATGTTATTTTGGTCCGATTTTTTTTCTAGACTGAATTGTCATATTTGTCCAAGCCGTTTTTGCAAATTTTGAAAAAAAAATATAGTTGTTGGTGTGTGAAAACACCTCGGACCAAATAGCATCTCGGTTCTTATGATTTTTGCAAAAATCAAAATAATCAAGTTGGTTTGATAAAATTATAAAATTTCTTTTATTTATTTATGGTTTCAAAAGATTCCTCAAAAAGGTACATCGCTATTTTCATATTATGTTGATATTAAGTGAAGAAGAGATGTTCGGAAATAAAATATTAAATTTTTACTAAGAAAAGGTAAATTACAATAGACCAGAAATTAAATAATTTAGGAAAAAAAATACTTTTATAAAATTGGAACATGTAAGTCGGTTGGTGGCCATGATAAATTTTTAATAAAAATAAGAATAGTTTTATAAGACTTGAAAGCACCGTAAAATGTAAAATGAAAGCATGTCGACTTTCAACCGTTCACACGAAGAAATTAAAAGCATGTGGGGTTGGAGTTTCGACTAATTATTAGACGCGTGGGTGTTGACGGGATAAAGCTGTCAAGTCCCAAGCCTAAAATATTTGTTTCAACGCGCAACTTGTCACCCAACCATTGGGAAGACTTCATTGGAAAACAGTACACATTTGGTCGGCTCAGATCATTTCAATCTTGGCCCAATTCATACTATTAGCTGAAGAAAGCAATTTGTTAAATTTTTTGCTGTGTGTATAAATTATAAAAGCATGTCAGACAGAGTCAAGTTTTCAAGTTACGAGATTAAATGTAAATTGAAGTCAATTATAAAAAAAAAAAATTATATTATTTATGAGAACAATTTTATAATATTCGTAGCATTTTACTTTAAATTATATAGAAATATAATTTTATATAAATACAAAAATTTAGTCGGCTGATCACATCATTTATATTTTGGAACCGAATCACTTGATCCACGTGAACAGGAAATTCATGCTTCTAAAGTCACTGATATATGGGTTCGGAATGGGTTCAGAGCAAAACTATATCTAATATTTAAATGTCAAAACTAACTCTGAACTTATGTGTTAGTAACTTTAGAGGCAAGAATTTTCTATTAACAGGAGGGCAGGAAATTTGGTTCCTTAAATCTTTACCCAAATCATAGTATCAACAGTGGAAAGCAATTGCAATTTAATTAATTGCTAATTTGTTAAATTTTTCGTAACGACATTATATATGTATAAGTATGCCAACAAAGTTAGATTTTTAAGTTATGAGGTAAAACATAAACAGAAATCAATCATAAAAAAAAATATTGTTTATGAGTACAATTTTACTCTAAATTATATAAAAAATTAATTTTATATAAATACAATTTTTTTGAAAATTAATAAATAAGAGTCAATTGATTCTCATTATCTCTTACTAAATGTGCCTCTAGTCTCAGAGCATGTACAAAAAGAAAATCAGACTAAGATTCGTGAAAACTTTGTGCTCTTTGCTTTATGACATACTTAGTTTAGTTGTTGATTATTTTTAAGAGTGTGGTTGGTCAGTGAAATAATAGTAATTTAAGTATTTTAATTATCAAATAAAAAATTGAGGGTAGTGTTAGGCAATCATGTGAAAGTTAAACTTTAAATTGCACTAAGGAGCACCCATTCGTCAATATAGTTGAAAAATAATTTTCTTAAGAAAGTTTTAAGCTTGGCAACGAGGCTCAGAGCAATCAGGCTTAAGAGTTTAAGTTGTGCTAAGGAGGAGTTATTCGGTTGACAAAGGCTTAGAGCAATGAATCTTAGAGGTATAAAGGTGCTAAGGAGGAGCACTAAGGAGGCACTGTGCTGTAAGTCTGAGTTTTTATCAGCTTAAGAATTTGCTCTAATAAAACTTAAGAAAGGTGCTATAAGCCTATCTAAGGCACAGTTGTTCGGCCAGCTTGAGCAACTAAGGAGGCTAAAGCCTCGTTGCCAATCGAACACTACCAATATACTGCTTAAGCCATGTGAAATGTTTAAAAATTTGAACAAGCTTAAGAAATGTGGGCAAAGAGAGTACTAAGGAGATAGCATTAAGCTTGATAAAGGAACACCTGTTCAGAAGAAACACTAAGGAGCTTTGCCAAACACTACCGAAGCGATTTAATTCGGTAGTTTAAGATGAAGTTAAATTAATTTTGCAAGTGTAGTAATTAAATATTATCAAATTTGTTTAATTTTTTTTATTCTTATTACTTCACTTGCTAACGTATTGTATGTAAGGATATATATATATATATATATATATATATATAGGACGTGGCTATGGTGCTATGCGTAGCATAGAGACCTCCGTGCAACGGCTCAAAATTTGAATTTTCAAAATCCTAACGGTCGATCCAAACCGTTAGATGTGTTCTCCATATTGAAATGTGCTTGGAGACCAAATTTTATATTTTTTGGAATTTTTTTACTATTTATTAAGCCACTTTGAAAATCGCCAACGGTGGCTTAACACAAATGAGAAGAGCCCAGTAAGTAATGTGGCTTCCTTTTATTGTTGTTGATTTCTTCACTGGACTTCTAGCTAGTTGACCGAGTCAGGTAGTATGATTGAATCTTGATTGATATATACTTTACTTTAAGACAATTAGATTAGACAAATGAATGATTAGAGTTTTTGCTTGTTGTGTAGATGTCCACGCGTCGATCCCTTGTCAATCCTAAGAATATAGTTGATGTTGCTATCGATTGTGACAACGCGTTTGACTAGATTTATTTATACACACTAATTCAAGCCTTAAAATTCAAAAGGATTCAATCAAAGGCACGTTGGTTTGAGTAGAAAAGTAGGATATATAATGACTTGGGAATTAATCTTCATACCAAGAAATTACAGTTAAGGATTGCAACGACTGATAGGAAGGAACGCAACTAGAAAATTTAAATTAAGAGGTTAAAATTAAAAATATTGTATAATGTATGACGAGATGAGCTATTATATTTTGAGAAGTAAGGTCCATATTTTACTTTCTATCACTATTTTTATTTTCAGAATTGAACAAGTTGATTCGAATCTTTTAATATGATTTCCATATTAAAATATATTTGGAGACTAAATTTTATATTTTTTTGAAAAAAAAACTATATTTAAAAAAAAAATAAGAATTTACTTTTTTATATTTTTTTACTATTTTTTAATCATCTTAGAAAATGATTTTAAAAAATTCTAAAAAAAAAGTCAAATTTGATCTCCAAATTAAACACATTTTAATATGAAGATTATGTTTAATATTTCAGATCGACTATTTGAACTTTGAAAGTGAAGATACGGATGGAAAGTAATATGGACTTTACTTCTCAGAGCATGATAGTCCACCTCAATATATGATTATTTTAATTGCTGGTTGCCTGTTTAAATTTTGCCTCCACCTTTGTGTTGCTGGTTAACTGATGCAGCCGGGAAACAAGAAGGTGAGAGAATAAATTGACGACCGCTTGAAGCAGATCTATTAATGCGTTGTTAGCGGTTGTGGTACGTTATTTAGATGTTAATGTATGTTTTAAATTTTTTGTACTGTTTGGATGAATGTGCAATGATATTATGATGTTGAGATGTGAAATGATGGATGTAATTTTATTTTTTTTAATAAATAACTATACTTAGCAACTGCTGTTAAAGTTTAAAAAAACTGTTAATTCGATAAATAAAATAACACAAAAATGATATTGAAAAAGAAAAAATTATTTGTCTCATCATCAAGCGTGTTGCTCATTACGAACTTGATTAATCAATTAGCAATTGACCATATGTCTCTTTTTTGGTGCTTGATGATTAATTAAGACGCTTTCTTCACTATGATCGATGATAAGTGAATTGGTTTAATAGAGGTATGTATATTAATTGAGCCAATAAAGAAGATTCTAGAATCCCTCTTCGTCTCCTTTGTCTTTGACCAATTAATTAAGAGTTGTTCAGTATTTAGAATCGATGTAAAGATTGTTTCTCTTATAATTAATCTCTTTTTCTATTTCAGTGAAATTGAATAATCATTTTATGTATTTCCAGTCTTACGTACATTAGAGTTGTCTTAAAAATCTGAACAGAGAATTAAGATCCGGGCAAAAGAAGATGATCTTAATCTGCACTAAGAGATCAATTTTCGGCAGTATTAAGTGATTAAGAAAACTAAAAGAAAGTGGATTAAGTTTTAAGGAGACATCCATTATCATATTTTTTTTTATCTCTAATATAATAATCTTTGTTTTTCATTTATTTAGAGGCAAGCAAGAATTCTAGAATATTCGATATTGTGGGATAAGAACTGAGATTGGAACAGAGACAGAGAGAAGAGTAGAAAGAGTGTGGAGAGAAACTTCAAGGAAAATCATAACAGATATGACAGAAAGTCTTGCACAGTGACTGGTGAAGAAATAAATTCAAAGGGAAAGAAGATAACATTAACTGGAATGGGCTGCTAAACGCCTAAACACGGAAATAATACACACGATATGTTGACAAACCGGGTGGTTATTTGACTGGTAAATAAATGTGTTGATGGAGAATATAATATTTTTCTATTTATTCAAAAAACAAAACTGATAGCTACATTTTTTATTTTTACACGATTTTTTTCAAATATAGAATCATATTTAAATATTTTAACTAAATAGGTACACTGGATTGGATTTTTATGAAAAACAATGGATTGGTGGAGGCAGTTTAATATGCAAGCTGTAGCAAAAATGTTTCTACCTCCACCGATCCGTAGGGTCCGGAGAATTGTACCTATTTAGTTAAAATATTTAAATATGATTCTATTTAAAAAAAAAAAAATCCTTTTTACACCCTGCTTGTATTTTAGATATATATTTTTTTTTCAAAAAAATATTTATACCTTATGTTACTAACATTATTTTTTTTAGAAAAAACTATATGTTTATTTATCTAACAAGGTCTTTAATTTATTTAATTTTATGATTATTTAGAAAAGAAAAAAATTACAAATAGTTTATATATCAAATATAAGTATGTTAGAATTATAGATGGTTTTAACAATAAGTATATATACTCTTGAGATTCACATAACAAAAGTATAGAATATAAGATGCAAAAATATTTTTTCATCAAATTATTGCTCAAAGTCTAAATATACCACTGAATTCGAATGAAAAATATATGAAGTATCATAAAATTTGAATGTAATAGAAGGTACATGCGCAAATGAATCGGATATTACTGTGAGAAAAATAGTTTTGTCACCACAATTGATTGAATATTCGAATTATATACATATTTTTATGTTATTTTGGTTTTCTCATGAATAATAATTTGCTGAATAATAGGGTGATTTTATTATAATATCACGAATTATATATCTGAATTATATCTACATTCGTATTCATATCTATTTAATATCTAATTCATATCTGTATCCGTATCAGAAAATAGAAGCAGATACAGATATGATTTTACCACTATCTGATTCATATTCAATCCGTTTGCACTCCTACTAGAAGAACTGCGACAAATGACCCGAACCCAAAGTTTGGATCAGAAACAATGATCTGGTTCCAAATATTTTGCTGGCCAAATTTTTTGTGGCCAAGATTTTCATCATATTGTTGTTTGGTATGTTGCTGAAAAAAATCTTCGAATTCGAGCCATTGATTCCAGTTCAAACTTTAAAACTGAGTCATTTATCGATGTCCATCTAGTACATTCAAATTCTAAGGCACTCCATCTTTTTTTTATATTATTTAATAATAAATGCTAAAATAAATAAAATTCTTTCTTGTACATCTAAATTCTAAAATATTCTATCTACTTTTTTATAATATTTTATAATATTTTTTAAAAATAAATGAAATTTTGTTTATTTTGAGATTTTTTTTATTGGAGAGAGAATTGCGGAACCAATGTTAAGTTGGGCCCAATGAAACACGGAGTTAAAACTGAAATTAAAAAAAAAAAAAAAATTCGAAGACTGAACTATAATAAGTTGGGCCCAATGTTAAGCTGGTGGTGTCACGGCCTGAATGGGCCCATTCAAGTTTCATCTAGAAGACCGAGAATCAATCAAACAATCCGCTATACAACAGAAATTGAACAAAAACTCTCCTAAAAGCAACCCTAGTAAGTACTGATCAACCCCAACAGAGGTTATTTTGTTCTTTGCATTTTCTATTCCCAGGTTGCACTTTTGTATCCAACCAAATTGGGGATGGCTCTTGTTAATTTATTTACCATTTTCCTAGAATGCTAAATACAAATGTGTGAAGTTAATGAGCCAACCAATTAGAATATTACTAACCCCAAGGTTTGGTAAGGAAAAAGTTATGTTATCATATGGTTTGTGGTAGGGGTGATGCTTTCTTTATATCTGCTCCAAAATAGTACTTAACAATATACTCTTTTGTGTTATCCAATAAAATGCATGTTTTGTGTGTTTTATGTGGGTCACATTTTTATTTTTTTTTTTAGTGAAGTTGGAGGTTAAGTCACCCAACTATTTAATACTTTTGTTATTATAATAAATGATTTTTTCCATCTGAATTTCAAACCTATGACTTTTCACATAGAGATCATGTGCCTTAGCCACTAGACCAAATACTAATTCTCCCACAACTTTATTATTATAAAGGATACTCTTCTACTTGTTGCAGTTGCATTTTTTTTAGATTTTCTAATATTTTGAGCACGTTATATGTCAATCCTATCATGCAAACTACAACTTTAAGTTTCAATTTTATTAATAATTTATGTTAAGTATTAGCTCTGTATAAAATTTAAATTTATCAAATTAACATTTTATGTGAAAAATACAAAATGACTTGGTGTGCTTTGATTAATGAGTGAGTGATAAGATAACTGTAAATGTACAGAGGCGGAGTTCAGCACAATGAATGAGAGCTAACAGACCTTTATTTTTTTAAATTTTTTTATTTACATATAAATTTCTATATAATTCAGAATAAAACATTATGAGAACTGTCAATTGATTTTGTTATCAGTATGATTTTTTTTTTGTGACTGATCCATGATTTAAAATTATGGCTCCGCCTCCGTAAGGACCGTAATGCACCTTTATTATTAAACATAGACATGACTGGCTATAATAATTAAACATTACTAATTTGCTATCACACGCTCTAAATTTCTTAAAACAAAGGGGATAATTATTCTTTACATAAAATAATGTCGGGGGCCACCTAATACAATAATACTCCACTAGAGATAAAAAAAAAAACTAGTCACATCACAACACGGGCATTCAAAATGTGAGTAGAATTAAAAGCATGCAATTATAACGAAGACAATAAAACTAGAGATCAAAGAAAAGCAGAAAACCTTTATTCAACTCTTTGCAGAGATAGAACTAAGTTATAACGAAGACAATAAAGGCTGGTTCTCGAATCTCGACTGATGAGCTAATCCCAGCTTCTCTTTTAATTTAAACCAGAGTTTGCTTAAACCCCTCCAGTTCGAAAGTAAAAGGAGAGAATAATGGAAGGTTCTCATTCATCTCCATTGCTATAAAAATGGAGTAAGTGTGATTATTTTTTTTTTTTTGGAATCATAGTGTGATTATTTTCCCTCTCAATAAATTCGCAGTCACACTCTCCACTTCCACCCTTTTGTCTCTCTAAATAAACTTAACAGAGGCTACAAAGGGTTTTTACTTTTTACTTTTTACTCTCTCTCTCTCTCTCTCTCTCCCCCCTCTGTACGAACATTCAGAAATCTCTATCTACCAATGGATTCATACCCCTTTCATCTGGCCATGGCGGCGGTACTCGGCGCCTCCATCGCTGCCATCTCAGCGTACTACATGTACCATAAGACTATCTCAACTGATCGAGTTTACACAGTCAATCGATCGTAAGAAGGCCAAAAAGAAGAGGCGCGACAGGTCCTATCAGCGACTGACTAAAGGTAGTACCGGTACAGGCTCTCCAGTCTCCCTTCCTCTCCCTCGACTTAATTTGATTCATCCAGGTGTGACTTGAAGCTTTTTTTTCTGACTGGTTTTCTTAGTGCGGATACATTAGGGACTAGGGAGAGATGTATTAACTATTATGTATTAGGGAGGAGGGGTTTTGTGCTTTACTGGTACCTACATTGTACCAGTAAGCCTACGAGCAAGTTTAGTTGAATTATTCTGCTGATTTGTGCGTAATTGAGGCCCAATTGCAGTATTTCTCTGGAAATTACATGGGGAATTTTATAAAATGCCCTACCTTTTCAAATCTTCAAACAAAATACCCCTCCTCTAAAATCTTTGACAAAATACCCTTGTGTATTACCCCGTTTTCACCTCCTTTCCCCTCACTTCTACTCCCAATCTGATTTCTTAATACATCCCACCAAAATGAGTAAATATAACTTCTCCTAATCTTATGCATTGTGACTTCAATCCACGGAGCTTTGAAGCTAATAATTGAAATTTTAGCAGCAAACTCATGACTATTAAAAAAAATTTGAAGAAAAACGTTGGTTGTAAAAAATCATGTCTCTATAAATTAAATATGGATAAGTTTGCAGCTTAACTGTTCTTTGAATTGCAGTGTAATAAACAGAGGCAATACATTACAATACACATTTTTTTGTCATTCAAATGTCTTCCCTCATGGAGACTCCATTGATGTTCTCTGCTATCCTTTCTTGCTCTGTTTTTGTTAGGTGTTCTCACTTGATTTTGGTGTTGCGTGCTGCACTTCTAGAGCTTTAATCTGTTTTTCTAAATCTTAGAAAAATTATAATTGAAACCACAACCAGTACAAAAAATAATTTATTTCTGCCTGCCTATAATAACTTATTTCTTTGTAATCAATTCTGCCGGTTATGCAATTGCATGACAATACCTTCTTGTCCATTACGATAATAGTTTTTGTTGTATTTAATTGGTATATGGGATTCTTATAGAACTTACATAATGAAAACTAATAGAAATTTTATACAACCATTATGCTGCGCCGTATGCTATATTGGAAGAAACGGATAATTAGAAATAAGATGATTTTTTACGGTGCCTGGCACTTTACAAAATAGACTATTTACACTATATTGTTTTGTTTATTTCATGCATGGACGGAGGTAAAACATGAAATATAATCATTGTTTCCCTTTGTTGGGGCTTATTACGGAGTGTTATGTGATAGTTATTTTTCTTCAAATATATATGTATCTATTTTATTTTCTGAATTAATCAGTTTAAAATTCCTGGGTAGAATCAAAGGACAGCATATTTTGAGGGAGAAGAAAGGAGGGAGTAACTCATTGGGAGTAGGAGGGAGGGGGAAGGGAGATGAAAGTGGGTTCCACAAGGGTATTTTGTCAAATATTTTAGAAGGGGGTATTTTGTTTGATGATTTGAAAAAGGTAGGGCATTTTATAAAATTTCCCAAATTACATGGAAAAAGCTCAACTGTACAGTTTCTGAGATCAGGGGAAGAACCAGAAATTTACTAGTGGGGGCTGAATTTGGTAAAGATAATATTCAGAAAGATATATTTAGATTGGTGTATATATGTTACTTTTATTAAACAAATGCTTTATTAATAGTAGGGAGGATATAGAATTTTATTAAAAATAGTAAAAATATTACACATGATTTACAACTTTTTTTAACCTTACCCCTCGCCCCCTTTAAATCTGTTCCCGTATGAGATGGTCTGTACAAATACAAACTAGATAGATTAAAGAATTATTCAGTTATCAGAAACTTATCACAGTACTTCTTTTGATTATTTTTGGTCCTATTTAGGTCTGATTATTGAGTTAGTCTTGTTGGGAGTGCTACAGGATCCATAAAGTTGGTACTAAGCCTGGAAATTTAGTTTCAGTCGCTGTCTAGCTTTTCGACTGATGTTTTATGCTCATAATTCTTTTTTTTCTAAATATCTGATGATTCTTTTAATACTCTTTTGTAAACTAGTGAATAGGCAGAGTACCAATGAGGTTGCATCAGCATATTCTTTTTAATACTCTTTTGTATAATTATAAGAGTATTTAATACTGTAAAATGAGGTTGCATCGGCATATTCTTTTTTTTTTTTTTTTCCGTTTGAAGGGACTATAACGACAGGAGATTCCAATCATCATTGGGAAAAGATGCTCGAAAATTTTAAATATATTTTTGCAGAAATTCATGAAGACTACTGGAAAGTGTCATTTCTTACTGAAAGCCTCCCAAATTACTCAATTTATGAAGTCCGTACGTTCATTTTTTTTTTCTTTACTCTTTTCACCTTTCTAATTTTATTTTGAGTTTATTAAAGGATAAATTTTCTTTGTTTTAAAGATGAACTTTCTTTTGAATAACAACAGATTTATTTCTGTAAAGACGAGACAAGTGTTTCAATAATTTATTCAAGTTCATTTAAAATTTTAAATTGAGTATGTATACATCTAAAAAGTTAGAATATGATAGATTTTGATAAAACATAGATTTTACAGGGGCTAATAAGTAAAAATGCTAAATAAAATTATATCAACAGTGAGGTTACCATGTCTAATTTTGAACTACATCGTTTACAATCGTTCAATTAAAGCTGATGGTTTTGATTGATGGAACTTGAAAATTAGAGTTGATAAAAAAAATTCTCAAAATGCTATAGAGTCAATGCACAAATTTCGCTATGTGAAGAGAAGAAATTCACTCACTAATTTCTGTAACATTGTTATTTCAACCGAAAACCCAACTTGTTTTGGACTTAATGCTTGATTGCTGCTGCTGTTGTTATTTCAACCGAATACTATAGGTCATTATCATTATTTATTAATCTTTTTATTGTTGCATGTTGCATAAAAACTTGCAATTTTTGCTGTTGATATTTATGACTAAAAACAGATATATCTTAATCATTTTTAGATATTTTGATACAATCAAATAACAAAAAACAATTTGAAAGGAAACATTAGAAAACTTAAGATTCTCAATCATGTTTACTGAGTATAGAGTCTCATTAACTCAATCAAGACAATTTAAATTAATAAGTTCATTGATACTTGTAGCAATTTAATAAATCAGGATTAAATCTTCTTGGACCATATAATGTTTTGACGGTTAATTGCTTGCGTAGTTATATGCTTTATGTCATTAAATTGACCAACTGCACATCCTTATTTATTTATTTTGATATTTTTTTTATGCATTAACTTATTTTTTTATGCATTATTTGTAAGAAAGATATAATATTCTCCAGGAGAGTTAAAAATTGACCACATGCCATCTGTGTCATACCAACAGTAGTTGTTACTCTGCATACAGTGGTACTAACAACCGATTCAATGTGGAAATTTTCTGCGTAACTCAGGCTTCTATGCACAGGTTCTTCAACAGGTGAAGCATTTGTCTCCATCCACGTACAACTCGAGCACCCAAAAAAAGAGAACCACAACAGGTGAGAAAAGGTACATAACAATGAAATATTTACATGTCGAGGAACACTGTCAACAATATATATCCATATTCATCAATCTCTTAGATTTCAAACTCAGGTCCCTTTATGCATCTCATAATGTTCTAACCGATGAGTGAGCTGTTCATTGTGAGAGTCTTCTTATAAAATGTTGTCTTTCTTCAAATTTTAATGTAGTGTAATGCTCTGACTGCCTGCTCAGACTTCGAAAAGCAAACTTATTACTATATTTACCAAATGATCCAACATTAGTACAGCCATGCTCAATTTATTATTTTCATTTCAAAATGCAGGATGATTTCAAAGTGAATAAGTTAAAATCTGCGCTGTGAAGAGTACTACTTCCAGTATCTCAAGCAGAGACGCTGCTGTTGCAGACCATAACAAAATAGTACTACCGAAATTAAATAAATCTCCTACTGTTATAATTACACATGTTCATCTGATGAGCTCATACTCACCTCTGCAATAAATCAATCATCTAAAAGGTAAATTACTTGTCTAGATTACATCATAATATTCCAACTAGGTATAATCTAAATCTCAAGCCCACTTAGATTCAAACAGTTATGAGGAGCGGACACCAGTATCACTCCACCTCCTCTGAGAAACATAAATGGTATATTGAATTTTTCTTTTTTCTGAAAATTTGCCTGAAATTTAAAAAATATTTGGGAACAGTAAGTTAACTCAGACCAAAAACAGCATACATAACTGGTACTTAAGAGCACTGGCTACAAAATGAAATGCTTCCCCTTTATGTGCCTACTAAATCATAGTTCATTAATGAAATTCACGTGCGGTATTGCACTAGCTTCTACAAATTTTTTATTTCATTCAAAAGTCAAAACATTACATTAGCTCCAGTTGTTCACTTAATCCTAAAATAAATATTCACACATATTAGGTCAAATAATTTGAAATTGCACACAAATCATGTACCTGTTCAGTGACCTATTGAATGTGCCAATTCTATGGATGCTGAATTTATTTACCATATTATTCCACTATTGTTTTATACCACCTTTGATTAGTTAAATTAAACAACTTATTCATTGTTTTATATCACCTTTGATTTCTTTTTATAATCCTAACCGTTCAAATCATTTTTGCACGAATGTCAAAGCATCAATGTTCCCTTTTTAATCTCTCCTTCTCTCTTTCCCTTTCTCTGGCCGCCGGTTCATTTCCTTTCCTCTCTCTTTCCCTTTTTCTTTTGTCTATGCTTTTAGAAGTTCTATGACGTGTTGAAAAGTATCAATATCTTTGTGATGCAAAGCAACTGCAACTCTTTAAAGTTTAGATTATCAGTATCTCTTTTGAGTGTTGGTAACAACATTAGTGTTGTACCTTCAACTCTTAAAGTTTAGATTAAGACAGATTCATGAGAAATGTTGGTGTGATGTAATATGATGCATTTTAGTGAAATCCTTGATTAATTTTCATGTACTTTGTGACTTCTTTGTTTCTTAATTAATCTGAGTTCTTAGAAAGATTATTGTATAATAGAGACAACATTTAGGTGGAAAAATCAAATAAAAGGGTTAAACGCCTCTACCAAGAGTAAAAATGGAAAAAACACAAAAAAATTACTGATGGTGGAGGCAGAATTACATTTGCTCCATCGATCCTGCGGACTGGGGGAGCCATTTTATGATCCTTCCATACAATTTAATCACATAAAACTAATGTTCTAAATAGCGCGCTATAATGGTTTCGGATCATAAAAGCTATGGCGCTATTGATGCTATTGCGCGCTATATCGCTCTATAGTGGTGCTATATGGCAATGGCGTCGTTTATTTAACTGCTCCGCTATAACGTGATAATGCTATTTAAACTTTTGCATAAAACAATAGAAAATGGCTCCATTGATCCTATGGATTGGTGGAGCAAATGCATTTTTGACTGCGGATCGGTGGAGCTATTTTTTATAAAAACCAAATCAAGTGTGCTTGTTTGATTAGAATGTTTAAAATAGGTTCTATTTAAAAAACAAATCCTGTGCACGTAAGTGTAGGAATAGCTGTTTTTACCTCTTCAATATCAGACTTAAACACCTGCTTATTCTCTCTTTTCATCCAACCCGGGTAAATTAAATGTTCCCCAAATAATATACCAAGTGCATGAAAATTACCCCAAAAATACGGGTGCGTTTACTCTGAGATATCTCAATTTTTGCTTGACCGACGTGTCCGGTGCCTATTCGGGAAAACGTAGGGGCAGTATTATTTGAGCTTTGAGATTCATGCAGAACATATTTGAACGATTGAGATATTGCAAAAAGTCACGCAAAGATTGAGATATCTAAGAGAATGCGAATTCCAAAAATACACTCGGATTTAAAATAATAAAGGTTCAATGTGGTCCTTGGCGTGTACTAGAAGACTGTGCAGAGAGAGAGAGAGAGCTGTACTTTATACAGCTGACTGTGCTCCAAATATCTTTATTTATTTAAAAATCTTGACCTATTCCTCCAAAAATCTTTCCTCTTCCTTACAATGTGCATTACTATATTTTTCTTGCAGCACAAGCACACACCTCTCTCTCTCTGAATTTGGTTATATGCAGCTTACTTGGTCTGATCATAAAGATCAATGCATATCTTTAGAAGAAAAGCAGCAGCAATGGTGATCATCAAACCCAGGAGGATGCCAATGACCAATTTTGTCACATTGGCCCGCTGCTCATTCATCGAAGGGTTCATAAGTAATGCTATCCAACTCAAACATGATACAATAGTACATATGAGAACAAAGATACCAACACGGAAATAAACATTGCCATGGTCACCCCCAGTATACAAAGCATAAACTGATGATAACAGAACGATGCAAGCGTTCGTCACACCAGTCAACATGCTCGGGATCTCAGGTTCTTCGTTGATGTAGTTCGGGTCTGGGTCAAGTCCTGCTCCAGTGAAGAGCAACAATGCTCGGTATGCGACTATGACAACCAATACAGGCATCAGGACCAACAAAACCAACCCATCAAGGAATTTACCACCCAGCGTCATTGCAGTTGTTGCTGTAAGAAACAGCATGGAGTATTGCATAAACCTGAATATAAATAGTAATTTAGATCTCACGGTAAGTGGCAACAACTCCAAGGGCATTGCGGTAACCATCATTGAGAAAACTCCCAGTATTGATGCTAAGAATGTGACCGAAATATCAACTGATGGAAGTTGGTTAACCCGCAATGAGGGATTCTTGTAGTACCCAAAAACTACAGCTAGGTGCATCGAAAAATCACCTCCAACGGTCAAATACGCCACACCACAGCAGCTCTTCATAGCCGATTCAAAAATTTGATCCCTAGGTAGGTGGTTGGTGCCATTTATTAGACTTCCGCCATAAGCAAGCATGCCTACGACAAATGGCACGACAACCAGAAAACAAGCTAACAATGCATTTACCCGGTTTACAAAAGCCAAAAGCATAACATTGGTGCACATTAGGCAAACCACACCGAATGACACAAGCGCAACATGAAGCATGTACTGCCAGTTTGTTAGGTTAACTTGGTTATGCATGTAATTAACATAAAGCCATAACATGTAACCAAAAACCAATGTCAGGATGAGGAAGAGAGCAGTTGTTAAGGTTAGAGAATCGAGTGGCTGTTTGACGATGTCCTTGTATCCTCCGAGTGCTGCCACAGAGATTACACCAAAGGCTGCCATCAGGGCCTTTGCAAGGATGTCAACCCGGTCGAAGCATGGCGTCATGGTTTCTCTACTTGGTTCTCTCTGGTCATAGATCAAAACCTTATATTGATTAGTATTAAATCAGTACAAATCAAGAGAACATACATCATATAAAATTTAGATAAAAAAAATTAAGACAGCCAAGAGTATTAGTTAATTTGACAAATTATCCATGGAACATACATCATAATTTAAAAAAACAAATTGAATAAGAATTGAATTATCTTGATTGATCTGCAAAAAAAAAACATAACAAGTATCTAAAGGGAGAAGACAAGAATCAATGAGAAGAGAGAAGAAAAACAAAAATTGAAGAATTTTGTATATTTATCAAAGGGGGAAGAGTAGAATTCATCAGAAGATAGAAGAAGACAAAAAGTGAAGCATTTTGTATATTTACCAAAGGGAAAAGAGAATAATTCATCAGAAGAGAGTTAGTTCTTCTTCTTCTTCTGTCAGAGAGTATCAAAGGAGGCAACCATGCATGCTATAACAAAGAATTTTTTTTTTTTTTTAAAGAAAAGAAACACATTTTTTTTTTTAAGATTGGAATATGGGTTTTCTTCAAAAAAAGATTGGAATGCTGATGACTGGCCATACAAATCTACAATCAATGAAATAGGAGGCTTGTCAGCCTCCTTTAAAAAAAAAAAAGATTGGAATATGGGTTACATCAGTATTTAATTTATAGCGGCAAAAATATTTAAATTCTTTAATTTAAATTATGCATGGAACTGGAACATACATTATAATTTAGAAAACAAATTGAATAAGAATTGAAACATCTTGATCCATCTGCACAAAAAAAAAAAAAAAAAAAACATAACAAATATATATCTGAAGGGAGAAGGGAGAAGGGAGAAGGGAGAAGGGAGAAGAAAACAAAATGTGAAGCATTTTGTATATTTACCAAAGGGTGAAGAGAAGAATTCATCATATTCATCAGAAAGAGTTAGTTCTTCTTCTTTTTCTGTCGCACAGTAACTAGACGACAAGAGAGTGTACAATGTAAATGCAACTATACAACCCGGGTTTTATGGGCCACTTTACGCCATTTTATGCCAAAAGTTAGAATCTTGATGAAATCCAACGGTTAAAGACAGCACACCTGCACCTAGCAACATGGAGTGTGACGGTGGGGACCAGAGAAAAGAGGAGCAATTCAGATCCATACAGTACCTGGCCGTGTAGAAAGAAATCGAAATCGTCCGATTTAATATAGCATGAATCTTAAAATGGATCTCACAAAATTGATTTGATTGGTAGATGTAGGAGGAGGAAAGGCATCAAGGAGACTTGTGGGGGCAGACTTACAATCCATTTTGATTACAAAATTAATGCGTCATCATTCTAAAATCATAAATAATAGAATATGTTAGGCTCACTGAGAGAACTCGATCTGCTTAGTTTCAAATAGAGTGGAAAAAATGTGTTGTGCCGTGTCATAATCAAGTGAATAGTCACACGTGTTGTGTCGTGACTAAAATATCGAGGGGTGGTCACGGCACGCGAGTCATGTCGTCACTCACGTGCCGTGCCGTGACCGGATCTTTCGCGTGTCGTGCCGTGTCGTGTCAAATTTTTAAAAGACATGATCACGGTACGTGAATAGTCACGATAAGCGACATGTGAGTCATGGCACGGAACAATCACACGTGCTGTGCCGTTCCATGTTGTAATCGTACCGTTTCATGACGGAGCCGGCTCCGCCGTGCTATTTTTGCCACTCTAGCTTCAAAATTGATCTCAAGTAACAAATTCAACTATCTAGTTTTCGATTTATAAATAAGAACACGATATCATGTTTAATAATTATTTTAATATAAATGAAAAAAAAAATCACTGTTTGTTAACAAAATATATTATTCACTGAGTTATAAAGTAAGAAAACCGTTCAATCAATTTTATTATATAATAATAAAATATAACTAATTTTTAGCATTAAATTTTATAACATTTTTTAAAAAATAATTTACAGACCAATATTTTAATTCTTATTGTAAAATACATTCAATTATTTAAAAAAAAAATCTTACAACATTATAGAACTTATTATCCCGAAATATTATAGCAGTTGCCATTAATATTATTTAAACTTGTATATTTAAGTATTTAACTATGACTTACTACGGCATAGCTTTATAAAAGTTTTTCAAATCATGGCTTTCCAATTAAGCTGTAAATTTACGGAAATAAATCTGCTGTTATTCCGATCTCAGCCGTTGACTTTTGTTGAAATTTGCACATAAAAAAGAACTTTCTTGAGATTCGTGCGTGGAAAACTTTGAATGGCTAGCTAGAATAACAGCAGATTTATTTCCGTAAATTTAACATCATGCAATCAGTATTTCGGTCATTCGGTAACCTCGTGGTTTGATTTGCTATTAAATAACAAAACTTACCAAACAGACTTAAAGCCTGCAAGTTTAGTTCGTAGTTTATTTTATATTTAATTTGAAATCGAAATTGACTTATTTGGCTGGATTTTTTTTTATTGGTTTGAGTTCGAGTTCTGTGAGCAAATCATTCGACATAATTATTTAGTTATATTTGGATCTTTAGCGATTAATGTAAGATAAAATTGCTATTTTAGTTATAAATTAAAAAATATATAATCTCAATAAAATATCGGTATTGACTAATAATTGAAGAATATAGAAAAAGTGGCTATTAGTTAATTTTCTTTACCTTTTATATAAGATATGAAAACAAATATAGAAGAAAGTTAATAGTTGCATTGAGTGCTTAAATTAATTCAAACAAAGGAGCAAATCAAACACATGTATTTATGAATCTCCCAAAACACACGTGTTTAGACGAATCCGTATCACACCAGGTACCTTAGATGCAAGGGGTAAATTCATATTGTTCTTTTAAGATGACACGAATCTCAAAGAAGGTTCCTATAATTTCAATAGACACCGAATTGAGTTTGACACGCTAGAATTAATCTGAACCGTCTGTTTTTTAAATTGTACGTCAAGTACCTGGGGGACACGGACTCTGTTTAGATGACCTTTCTGAACTGAGTGTATAAATAAAAGAAAGGTGAGGCATAAATATAGGGGTGTTAATGGCACCATTGTAGTTGTTTATTCGACTCGTGTTGTATTTGATAAGACGGATACGGTAAATAAGATATTCTTTTATAACTTTATCGGTTACTAGTAAAGTGTATTATGTACCCGTTACACTAATGAGTAATTATATAATGTTGCAATATTTCTAATAAATCAAATAATATAGTATTTCTTTGTTAAAGAAATATATAAAATATTTCTATTATTTTAATAGAAAAAATATCAAAATTTCTAATTAAATAAAAAATTATAAATATAAAATAGGGTTTCTCATAAACCAAAGTAATTAAGTACAAAACTTTTGTTACTCGGCTGTCGAAAATTTTGGCGGCCCAATTCTTTTCTCAATCGTCGAAAAATTTCGACAGTCTGGACACTTTTAAAATTCTTTAGAATACTTAGGCATTTATATTATTTTTTAGGGAGCGATTAATAGTCCCCCCATTCTATCCCCTAAATGTCCCCCTAATTAACCTATACATAAACCTAATTAACTTATTCATAAAGTACGATGGGGATCACTAACTAATTTGAGGAAACAATAATTACTTGGGGGACCACTTAAATTTGAAAAAATTTACAACCGACGCGCATGTATGAACACTTATGCGCGCAAGTATTCTTATATAATATATTAAGTATTCATACCTAAGACATCAAGTATTTAAATAAAAAACTAGACATCAATTTCTTTTCTCTCTAGTCACACACCCATCTTTTACACATTTTTAGAAGTGGTTTTTTTTTTTCTCTGTTTAATTTCGTCAATGTTTCTAACAATCTATGAGGAATTTTGCAAATATAAAATCACAAACATTTTCTACGTAATTTTCTCTTTCAAATGAGATTCATGATGAAGTACTTTCGGGTTCTTTGTTGTTCAAGTACTCATACCTCAACGTACAAGTATTCATACTAAAACATATAAAGTACTCATTCTATAACTTTGAAAGATCATTATTAGCAAATATACAAACTACAAAGTATTCATACTAAAACATGTAAATATTCATATTAGAACATTACATGCATACATATACATATCAACAAATATTCAACATATAACATATTCAAACTACAAAGTATCATTACTAAAAATTATTCAAACTACAGAGTATTCATACTAAAACATGTAAAATATTCATAATAGAACATTAAAATATTCATACTTACGCATTGAAGTGTGAATTTTTATGTTGTAAAATATTCATGAGAAATTCCTAAATGATTTACACCTCGTCGAACAAGTATTTACATCTCGTAATGCAAGTATTCATACCTAAAATAGCAAATATATTTCTAAAAAAATCATGCACAAGTACGAATGCCTATGCACGCAATTATTAATATATAATATATCAAGTATTCATAACTAAGATATCAAGTATTTTTAATAAAAATATTAACATCAAGTATTCATATTTACGCATTGAAGTGTGAATTGTTATGTTGTAAAATAACTTTAATTAGTTAATTTGTTTGATGCTTGAACGTATTGATATATAATGAGGAAAGTATTCATACTTCTACTATGCACAAGTATGAATACATATGCACGCAAATATTAATTTATAATATATCAAGTATTCATACCTAAGATATCAAGTATTTCTAATAAAAATATTAACATTAAGTATTTACATCTACCCATTGAAGTTTTAGTAAAAATATTAATATATAAAATTTTAAGTATTCATACTTACGCATTGAAGTGTGAATTGTTATGGTGGTAAATCAGCTAATTTATTTGATGCTTAAATGTATTGATAGGTACTGAAGAAAGTATTCATACCTATAACTAAAGTATGAATGTATTTGGTGCTTGAAGTATGAATTGAAAATATTATAGTCCGGCAATTATACAGATCAAAATTTTCTTGAGATTCGTGTGAATCGATTCTGCATGAACGCACCGTTTGTGTTTAGATACGGACCGTCCGATCATAATCCGGGCCACTCAGGTAATGCACGAGATCATTAATATATGTGCAAATATAAATCAAACGGTGCAGATCTAAAATTAAAATTTGACTTAATTCTGAGTATATCATTTCTCCTTTCCAGTGCGCATCTTTCTCTCCCAACTAAAACTCAGAAATAAAAAGAAAAAAAGAAAAGAAGAAAATAAGAAGAATAAGAATATCTCCGTGTCTCGATCTTTCCGGTGCACCACCATAGATAAATTGTCGCTCTCTTCCGCAAGGCAGTGCTTCAACGGTGCGAAGAGAGAACGACCATCGATGCCGAGGTCCGACGAGCACCACCATCGAAAAATCGTCGCTCTCCTCTGCAAGGCAGCACTCCGACGGAGCAGAGGAGGGAACGGCCGTCGATGCCGAGGTCCGACGAGCACCACCATCGATAAATTGTCGCCCGCCTCGCTTGTCGCCATCTCCGCCAATTTGAGTAGCTAAAACTGTTTTTTTTCTTCTTCTTGGTTTAAAAAAATGAATGTCCACAGAAAAATCTGTTAGTATCTAGAGGACAAAGGTTTAACGAAGGGACAAGGATTGGGGTTCGAATTCTCTGAAATACTACGACTTTTGAGTTTAGATTCGGATCTGATAGTTTTTTTTAACGGATAAATTTGATGATAAAATTATGTTGGACAGTTAGGGGGACGTTTAGGGGACTAAACAGAGGAGAGGAGGACTAAATTATTACTCTATTTTTTATTTAATGTTTGATATTAAAAACAAATCGGCTGCACTACGGTACAACCATTTTTTCAAAATTTATTTATTTTTTCCTTTTTTTTATTGAAAAAGACGACATAAGCCACATTGTGGTTACGCCACAACTGTTTTGTCATTCCATGCTGGTATATATTTGCTGGTATATATGGGTGACAATTCGTTGCTCTTCTTGTCTTCAGTTATATAACACTTGCCTTGCGGAATTAGAATCGGAATTTGGCAAGTTGAATGTGTAAGGTAGTGCATTTAATTGTTGTCATCAGACAGCTCGAAATATATATACCCTTGCAATTTTTTATGATTGTTCTCAAGTCAAAGTGGAATGTAATTAGTGAGTCAACTGAGGTGAAATTTAATGTGCATTTTCCCATATGAAAAATATAACCATTATAAAATCCCAAAGTAATTCAAGACCGAATCAAACATTTAAACTGAAATATAACACTTTTATTTATTAACCGAAACATTTAAACCGGAAAATCGAGCCATTGAGTTAAAAAATTTTGGTTAAGTTGAAAACCAAATAAACTAGATTCAATGAACACCGATAAATATTTGTTAATAGGATCCTGAATTCGGGTAACAATAATCTACCAGTTGTTAAAACAGTGATTTATCAATTCTACTAAACCATAGGTAGAAAAGTTATCATGTTAGTTATCATACTAAAATCTGATAACAGTAATTATTTACTGTGTACTGGTAACATAATCTCACAGTACACATTTATATATTATGCTATTTAAAATACCATTTACCAGCAACAAAGTTGAAATGGTCGATCTCGATCATAACCACTCAACATGATTTTCATAAGAAAATATACTTGTCAAAAATATAAAATTTGATCACGGAGTACAATTTTCATATAAAAATCATGTTGAATGGTTCAAATCGACTATTTCAACTTTGAAAACGCATAAATTGATCCATAGTACAGATCAATCTGCGCTATGCATAGTACCATAGCCTCATTCAAAGTAGTTTATAAAGAAATTAAGTATGATCACCTACTCTTTTCTATTTCAACTTTAGAGAGTTTGAAGATATTGGCACAGTAATTAGAGGTTGTCGAGGTCGTTGGTAAGTTCTTTCTACAGTCAATTTCAATTTATTCTTCTTACTTCCAATATGTACAATTCAACTTATGTAATTGTTTCCATGTTTGCAATTGTAATATTTCAAAATTAAATTAAAAAAAGCTAGCATTACAATTCCTTGCCCCGTAAAAATTTCGTATTTAATGTGCTACTGTCTAAACAGGAATTCCATCTCCTCAAAAAATCGTACTTCAATTTCCTTTTTTTTTCGATGTAATCGGATGAATTACTTCCATAGAACCTGTTGAGCAGATTAATACACAAAGTGATCTGACAAATATTAGAGATATCTTAATTAAAAATATAAGGTACACTAATCACTACTGTGAGAAATTTCCAAACATGCATTTCTTAATTGTTGATGTATTGACCACCTATACATCACCGGATTCACATCTGCTGCGATCCAAAGTTGCGGAATAGTGTTTCTAAAATTTCTATTTTTTCAAATCCAGCCGTTCAATATTTTCTGTGCATTTATCTCAAAACAAATTATTTTTTCGTGCACAAATTTCAAAACAATTCAACAGTTGGATTTGAAAAAACAGAAATTTTAGAAACACTGTTCACAACGAAGAGTCGCAAGAGATTCGGATCCATTTATCGCCTCATGGTAATTAACGAGTGAGATGACTCTACTTGCATCATGTTAAGAGAGCGGAATTTGCTTATTTTTTATTGGATGATTCAATTGCATTATACCGGACAATAAGTCAATTACCTAATACCTGCCATAACCTACTTTTTATTTCTTATTGTACGGGAATATATAGGCTAAATGAAAAAAATGTGCTCAGTATTAAATTTTGGACCTAGATAACTGTCTTGTCTCCATATCTCCATCCTCCCTCTATTCCCGCACTAAAAGACAAAAAGTCCGCACTAAAAGACAAAAAAGTATTTAACATATTATTTAACATCTATATATAATGTATTTACAGTGCATCGAACAAGTATTTAACTCTATTCATTGAAGTATTAACTGTCTGCCCAACAACGAAGCAATATCTGTCCCCGCATCCCCGCACTAAAAGACAAAAAAATTAGATTCCGACATTTGATAATTTAAATTTCCTGTAGTATTTAACTTCAATCTTTGGTGTATTAATAGTGCATCGAACAAGTATTTAACTCTATTCAATGGAATATTTAACCGTCCGCGTCCAACAGTGACACAATCTGTCCCCGCAAAAATAACAAACTAATTTGATATCGTCTCCGCATCCCGCACATTAGTATTTAACTTTAGGAATATTAGTATTTAACATTATGAAAGTTAATATTTATCTTTAAAGTCAAAAGCATTAATCTCTAAAATTATAAATAAGTTGCATGAATTCTATTTAGCATCATATATCTTAGTATTTAACTTTATACACATTACTATTTAACTTTAGGAATGTCAGTATTTAACTTCAGATATTTAATTTTCTGCGGTATTTAACTTCAGTCTTTAGTGTATTTACCGCTCATCGATTTAGTATTTAACTTTGTTCATTATAGTATTAACTATTAGCATCCAACAGCGAAAAATATTGTCCCCCATATACCCCCCACTAAAAGACAAAAAAAAAATTTTTTTTGGAGGCTGCGGAGATGAAGGGGGAATGGAAATGAGGGGTTCTATATAATTATTCTTAAATTTTAGTTCACTTATCATTACAATAAGCCTCAATCCATCTCCTCCAACACAAATTTCTTTCTATCAATTTTAGTTAGCTAGAAAATGATAGGAAAAAATAAATAAGCTCATGAGAAGGAAAGTAGTAAGAAGAATGCAATCTAACTAAACATAAAGGTTGCGCCTATCTGCACTTAGCGAGTTCTTCTCAATGATTCCACATTTTTTTGGGGGGAGGTGCAATGATAGTAATGGCAACAACTGAAGTGAATACTGAAATTCAATTACTGTTTATCAGAAGGAAAAAAAAAATTGAAGTTATATAGATTATTCATCGGAAACACTTCATCTATGAATGCTTATATATAGGACCTCTATTACTTCTGCAAGAACCATGTGTTGTCACTTTGTCATACTAGGGACCTTTGTTGTATAGAGAATTATCTTAAAAAAGAAAGGGTCTATTTTCTGCACCATTATGGACGATACAGTTGTTCTCATGGCTTTCTTAGTCTCTTTCCTTTGTTTTCTTCTTTAGACGGTAACCCGGCTCATTGTAGGATAAAAAAGGAATGGAATGAAATAGAAAGGAAGATTAATATATTTAACTTTTTTATGTTTGGATGGTTAATGAGGGGAAATAAATTTAATTTTTCTTTTCATTTTATTTCTTGTTTAGTTGATTAAAATTTAGAAGGTTAATGAGAAATTCGGTAGCTGTTGTAGGTTTGTGATAAAAAAACCTGTATAAGAATTATATAGGTAAGATATAGAAATGGGTATTTGTGTTATTTTTTCTAACAATATTTGCAACAAAATTTCTTTCCATCCGTTACACCTCAAATTATGAGAAAAATCAATTCTATTAATTTTAATGATACAAGGTTAAACTTTTCACCTCCAGTATAATTTTGTCAACCAAACACGATTCAACGAAAATTTTTATTTTCTTTCTATTCCCTCCCTTTCTCTACTCTCCATCCAAACAATGTGTAACTGGAATGGGCTGCTAAACGCCTAAACACGGAAATAATACACACGATATGTTGACAAACCGGGTGGTTATTTGACTGGTAAATAAATGTGTTGATGGAGAATATAATATTTTTATATTTATTCAAAAACAGAACTGATAGCTACATTTTTTATTTTTACACGATTTTTTTTTTATATATAGAATCATATTTAAATATTTTAACTAAATATGTACACTGGATTGAATTTTTATAAAAAGACAGTGAATCGGTGGAGGCAGTTTAATATGCAAGTTGAAGTAAAAAAATTTCTGCCTCCACCGATCTACAGGATCAGAAGAGCTGTTTTATTCATAAAAATCCAATTCAGTGTCCCTGTTTAGTTAAAATATTTAAATATGATTCTATTTAAAAAAAAAAAATCCTTTTTACACCCTGCTTGTATTTTAGATATATTTTTTTTTCAGAAAAATATTTATACCTTATGTTACTAACATTATTTTTTTTAGAAAAAACTATATGTTTATTTATCTAATAAGGTCTTTAATTTATTTAATTTTTATGATTATTTAGAAAAGAAAAAAAATACAAATAGTTTATATATGAAATATAAGTATGTTAGAATTATAGATAATGTTAACAATAATTATATATAGTCTGAAGATTCACATAACAAAAGTATAGAATATAAGATGCAAAAATATTTTTTCATCAAATTATTGCTCAAAGTCTAAATATACCATTGAATCCGAATGTTTCATCTATTTTTCTATATTATTTAATAAAATGTTAAAACTAAATGAAAAATGTATGAAGTATCATAAAATCTGAATGTGCTAAAAGGTACGGGTGCAAATGGATCGAACACTGAACTACAATAACTAGCAGTTTATATCTGCGGAACCACTGTTCTGGTATAACTGGCAAACACGAAGTAAAAACTGAAATTAAAAAAAAAAAAATCGAACACTGAACTACAATAAGTTGGGCCCAATGTTAAGCTGGTGGTGTCACGGCCTGAATCGGCCCATTGAAGTTTCATCTAGAAGACCCATAATCAATCAAACAATCCGCTACACAACAGAAATTGAACAAAAAACTCTTCCAAAAAGCAACCCTAGTAAGTAGTAACTGATCAACCCCAACAGAGGTTATTTTGCACTTGTATTTGTATCCAATCAAATTGGGGATGGCTCTTGTTAATTTATTTATCATTTTCCTAAAATGCTAATTGCTAAGTACAACCAATTATAATATTACTAACCCCAAGGTTTGGTAAGGAAAAAGTTATGTTATCATGGTTTGTGCCTTTGTGGTAGTGGTGATGCTTTCTTTATATCTGCTCCAAAATAGTACTTAACAGATGCTCTTTTGTGTTATCCAATAAAATGCATGTTTTGTGTCTTCTATGTGGGCCACACTTTTATTATTATCAGGATGTTATATTATAGGTCAATCCTATTCTGCAAACTTACAACTTTAAGTTTTAATTTATGTTAAGTATTAGATTTATATAAAATTTAAATTTATACTAAATTAACATTTTATGTGATAAATACAAAATGACGTAGTGTGCTTTGATTAATGAGTGATCAAATAACTGTAAATGTATAGAGGCGCAGTTCAGTACAATGAATGGGAGCTAACTGACCTTTATTTTTAAATTTTTGTTTTTTATATTTATGTATGATTTTTTATATATTTAGACAAAATATTATAGTTATTGTAAATTGACTTCATTATCAGTATGAATTTTTTTGTGATTAATTCTCATAATTCAAATATTTGGTTCCGCCTCTGTTAATGCACCTTTATTATTAAATATAGACGCGATTGGCTATAATAATTAAACATTGCTTATTTGGTATCACATATTCTTAATGACTTGTGCGAGTGGGCTGATTTTCGCAAAGTCTGAATGAATTTTTTTTCTTACACAGTAAATGCCGGAACAAATTTTAATTTTCTTAAAACAAAGAGGTAATTATTCGCTCCAAAAAATAATGCTGGGGCCCACCTAATACAATCATACTCCACTAGAGATAAAAGAACTAGTCACACCACACATCACGGGCATTCAAAATGTGAGTAGAATTAAAAGCATGCAATTATAACGAAGAGAATAATTTAAACAGAAAAAAAAAATCATAGATCAAAGAAAAGCAGAAACCCTTTATTCAACTCTTTGCAGAGAGAGAACAATCCTAGGTTCTCTTTTAATCCAAACAGGAGTATTCTTAAATCCCCTCCAGTTCGAAAGTAAAAGGAGAGAATAATCCTTGGTTCTCATTCATCTCCGTTGCCAAAAAAATGGAGTAAGTGTGATTATTTTCCGACCAACGGAGTTGTTTATCAACGCCCTTTTCCCTCTCAATAAATTCGCACTCACACTCTCCACTTCCACCCTTTTAGCAGAGGCTACAAAGGGTTTTTACGTTTTACTATCTCTCTCTCTCTGTACGAGCATTCAGAAATTTCTCTCTACCAATGGATTCATACCCCTTTCATCTGGCCATGGCGGCGCTACTCGGCGCCTCCTTCGCTGCCATCTCAGCGTACTACATGCACCATAAGACACTCGCTCAACTGATCGAGTTTACACGGTCAATCGATCGTAAGAAGGACAAAAAGAAGAGGCGCGACAGGTCCTATCAGCGACTGACTAAAGGCAGTACCGGTACAGGTGATGGTACCGACGAGGAAGTGGAGGATGGATTGTCAGAGGAGGATGTGGCAGCCTTGCGGGCCCAGTATTTACCCTCCAGTCTCCCTCTCCCTCGACTTAATTTGATTCATCCAGGTACGACTTAATTTGGATTGTTAGAGGATGGATTGTTAGAGATGTTCTAATTATTATGTATTATGGAGGAGGGTTTTGTGCTTTACTGGTACCTACATTGTACCAGTAAGGCTACGAGCAAGTTTAGTTGAATTATTCTGCTGATTTGTGCGTAATTTAGGCCCAATTGTAGTATTTCTCTGGAAATTACACGGAAAAAGCTCAACTGTACAGTTTCTGAGATCAGGGGAAGAACCAGAAATTTACTAGTGGGGGCTGAATTTGGTAAAGATAATATCCAGAAAGATATATTTAGATTGGTGTATATTTGTTAATTTTATTAAACAAATGCTTTATTAAAAATAGCAAAAATATTACAAATGATTTACAACTTTTTTAACCTTACCCCTCGCTCCCTTTAAATCTGTTCCCGTATGAGATGGTCTGTACAAATACAAACTAGACTGATTAAATAATTATTCAGACACTTATCACAGTACTTCTTTTGATTATTTTTGGTTCTATTTAGGTCTGATTATTGAGTTAGTCTTGTTTGGAGTGCTACAGGATCCATAAGGTTGGTACTGAGCCTGGCAATTTAGTTTCGGCCACTATCTAGCTTTTGGACTGATGTTTTATGCTCATTTTTTTTTTTAAATATCTGATTATTCTTTATAATACTCTTTTGTAAACTAGGGAATAGGCAGAGTATTGGTGCAAGCTCTAGCAAAAGCATTTCAAGTTTAATCCGACCAATCTCTCCTAAATCACCAGTTTTGAGTGCCAGCTTTAATGAATCTGACGAAGACGAGAACTTTCTTGAAGATTCTAAGTTTGATGACGACAATACCTACTTGCACGCAAATGGCAATATGGTAAAGTTTATTCAATACATATATTTTAGTTATGTATTGTGAGCTATTCCCAAATAGTTCTGAATATTTTGTTTGGACAAATCTGAAGCTTATTTTTGTTAATTATCTTCAATAATAGTTAAATGGAGTTACAAATTATTTTGACTGCCAATGATAATTGTTGATATCTATCCGGCATTTTGCAAGAATTACAATTTTGTACAAGAATTAAATACAAGGCTATTTCTAATAGGGATTAGAAACAGATCAAAAGGGAAGAGAAGCAGTCCAGGAATCAGCAGCTAATGCAGTTATTGGAAGCATTGAATTGAAGGAGTCCCAATCAAAGAGCATGATCAGGAACCACAGTCAACCGGGCAATTTACACGGGGCACAACCAGACCCGGTAGCAGCTGATATTCTTCGTAGACAACCCGAAGAAGACTCCTTTACCGTATTAAACATAATACCAACTGGTATCTCTTCATCTTTATCATATATTTAATGCACGCGTAAAACAATAAGCCATAATATAGTAAGAAATCAGTATAATTGTTATTTAATTTTCAGAGATGCCAACACCAGATGAAATTGAGGTGTACCGGGTTCTAGAAAGATGCCTTGAGATGCGTGAGAGCTATGTATTTAGAGAAGAAGTTGCTCCATGGGAAAAGGAAGTCATAACAGATCCTAGCACCCCTAAGCCGAATCCAAACCCATTCGACTATGAAGCTGAGTCGAAAACTGATGTAAGCAAAGGGTGCTTATGATGCTCTATTGCTCTTCTTCTCTGTTTATGTCTCTAATGATGTTGTTTGTTTTGTGGCAGCATTACTTCAAGATGGTTGATGGTGTTGTTCATGTGTATCCAAATAAAGAATGTAAGTGGCATCAATCTGCATTTGGTATTTGTTTATTATCAACATGGGTCAGACCGTGCTCTATTAAATTTAGACTCTTTTTTTTATATTGGTGGTCACTTTCTAAGGTTTTCTATCTTGCAATGCTTTTTTCTTCCAAGCAATCTCAAGTTTGTGGACTTCTATTAATATTGCTAAACACATGTGGTTCACATGGGCTAGCCATACAAAGGATCGTAGCATATATAGTTGCTCTTACTTTATTTGTTTCTTGGTAATTTCTTTTCAGCGAAGGAGAGACTTTTCCCAGTTGCCGATGCAACCTCATTTTTCACTGATTTACATTTCATTCTTCGCGTAATCGCTGATGGGAACATCAGAACTGTGTGCCATCATCGATTGAATCTCCTAGAACAAGTATTTGATGAATTGAGTTCATTATCGTACTTCATTACTTTCCTAAGATTATGGTTTGTATAATAATTTGTTTATATTTGGGGCAGAAATTTAATCTACACCTGATGATGAATGCTGATCGGGAAATTCTTGCACAGAAGAGTGCACCTCATCGTGACTTCTACAACGTAAGAAAGGTCGACACACATGTGCACCACTCAGCATGCATGAATCAGAAGCATCTGTTGAGATTTATCAAATCCAAATTGAGGAAAGAACCTGATGAGGTGGGTTCACTTTGCTCCTTTTTTTCCTTTCATCCTTTCGGTCTCCTACACATATTTAATTTAAAACATATTTGTTATACATTCCAGGTTGTAATTTTTAGAGATGGGACCTATTTGACTTTGAAGGAGGTCTTTGAGAGCTTGGAGTTAACTGGGTAATTTTATTTTGGGGTGTTCATCAGTTCGGTTCGGTTAAAACCAAATGAAAGTAGCTAAACCGAAGTTTTGTTTGGTTTTTAAAAAATAAACTGAACCAACCGAATTAAACCAATGAACCGAATAAAAACCGAACCGAAATAAGATTTTAATCAATTCAAATTTCTGATTTTTCATTCAAGCCCCTCTGACAAGGGGTTATTACATGACTCATAGATTGAACAGATTTAGAAATTAGTTGAACAAGAGACATCCTTGCAATTTTTTGTTCAAATCCAACACAAAACCAGTATGGTACTGGTACAGGTTTTCCCTTGGACAACATATCAACTAAACCCAAGCAAATTTCATAATAGTGAACAGTATATCAACTAAACCTAACTATGAAACTCATTAGAAATAGTCACATCAGGACAATCTGGTACATAAAATCAGTACCAGTAAAGCTGGTACCTACCAGTGCAAAATCAGAACAATCCCTTGAATCCCAAGCTGGTACCTGTCAACACAAATCAGTACCATTAAAGCTTCCCAAGCTGGTACAAGTAAGACAGCATACTCGTTCAAAAAAGAAAAAAAAAGAAACATTACAGAAAGGAGAAAATAGATGACAAAAATACATTGAGGCAAAAAGAAGAAAATAGATAACAAACAAAGAAAATACAACGGGCTAGGGTAGAAAGATAATAGATGACAAAAAGAAAGAATAGGCGGCGATCAGTTTGAAGGAGGAGGAAGGGGGAGAAAGAAGGGGAAAGGGTAGAACAAGAACAAATTTATACTCACAACCAAATCCAAAACCCTAACTCAAAGGAGGAGAAGCGGAGAGCCCACAGGATGGCCAAGTGCAAAAACTGCAAGGATGGCCACGTGTGACCATTGCTGGTTCCTCTACCTGCATTTCCAGCCAGATATAAAAGGAGAAAAGGGTGGCAGAGAGAGCAGATTGAGGGAAGGAAAATAGTTTTGAAAAGGGTTATGCGTAAAAGTTCTAAACCGAACCAATTAACAGTAACCAAAATAAACCAAAAATTGAACTGAACCAGTCCATTTAAACCAAACCAATCAGTCCAAACTTTTCCAGTTCGGTTAAAAACCGAAAAACCAGAACCAATGAACACCCCTAATTTTATTTCATTTAATCTTCTAATTTCTTTATGTTTTTTCTATCAACTACAACAGTAGACTACATCCTTTTCATTTTCTCATCTCTGTTTCAGGTATGACTTAAATGTAGATTTGTTAGATGTGCATGCTGACAAGAGCACATTTCACCGATTTGACAAGTTTAATCTAAAATATAACCCGTGTGGCCAAAGCCGTCTCAGAGAAATTTTCCTTAAACAAGATAATCTTATTCAAGGTGTTGGTTTCATTAATAAGTTTCCTATTATTTAAATTTCTTGTCCTTGTTTTCTCTTCTTAAAATATGTCTTCTGTTCCACTAGGTCGGTTTCTTGCTGAGCTGACTAAGGAGGTGTTTGCTGAGCTTGTTGCCAGTAAATATCAGGTGATGCTTCTTTCCTTTTTTTTTTTTTTTTTTTTTTTAATTTTCCGATTAAACATAATTTTTTTTTTCTGTTCCTTATATTTCTTTTAAAATTATGGATTTAGATGGCCGAGTATAGAATCTCAATATATGGAAGGAAACAAAGCGAGTGGGACCAGCTTGCCAGCTGGATTGTCAATAATAATCTATACAGTCAAAATGTTGTTTGGCTAATCCAGGTACTAGTAAATTTGTTGTTTGTTATTAAATTTCCTACACTTTAATGTACTGGTTAGTAATTAAATTTCATAATTTCAGCTACCAAGGATATATAATATATACAAGGAGATGGGGACAATCACGTCATTTCAAAACCTCCTTGATAATATATTCCTTCCACTTTTTGAAGTCACAGTTGATCCCGATTCACATCCCCAATTACACGTCTTCTTAAAACAGGTTTGCACTAGATGTTATGTTAAGCAATATGTAAAATTCACAAGCTAACAGTTTGTTCGTGAAGGTGGTTGGGTTAGATCTGGTGGATGATGAGAGTAAACCAGAGAGGAAGCCAACTAAGCATATGCCAACGCCTGAGCAGTGGGTCAATAAGTTTAATCCAGCGTTCTCGTATTATGCATACTACTGTTATGCAAATCTTTACACACTCAACAAGGTTCTAATTTGTATAATTGTAATTTAAAACAAACAATCTTGATTACTTTTTCATATATTTTATTCTAATTGTGAAATGTCGGATGATAGCTGAGGGAGTCAAGGGGCATGACAACTATCAAATTTCGTCCACATTCTGGGGAGGTAATTGAAAAGGTGTAACTTTTCCAATAATTTGATGATAATTATGCATAAATTAATTTAATTAGATACTTGGTTATGCATAGGCTGGAGATATTGACCACCTGGCGACCACATTTTTGACGGCTCACAATATTGCACATGGTGTTAATTTAAGAAAGTCTCCAGTTCTTCAATACCTGTACTATCTTGCTCAGGTGATCATATTCATCAATATTTTTTAAATAAAACTAGTATGTATATGCAGGTGACAGTCGTAGACTGAAGCTTATTGGTACAGCAAGATTTCTTTTGTACTCTTCCTGTTTTATAAACCAAGCATGTATTAATTGGTGCCGTAAAGGTTCATTACCCAACCAGTTAAACTTGATACCATTTTGGATACAACTGAATGGTCCACCTCAGGATTGATGATCGACGAGGACTTCAATTTTGAACACCAGAATTCCTGCCAGTATATGCTGATGACATATCTGATTGTTTCGGGTACCTGTTATATATAATATAAGCTTAGCTGAATGTAAGCAGCCGGGCTCCACCTTCCCTCTTTTTTCGATGAATGGGATAACCCTAGAAGATTCACCATCCTACCAATTTTTTCTTCTGAAGATACCCTTCCAGTTAAATCTAGTCTTTGCCATTTGACTGTCTGATTGGAAGGTTCTTTTAGTAAATGAACTTGAAACAAAAAGATGAAAGATAAGTAGGAGATTAAATTCATTTCCAATCTCCTCTCTCTTTGAAACCTTGGCAGATGCTGCCAAGGGATATATTAAATGTAAAAGAGTATTACAACCTGCATCATTACATCTCAAAGAAATTTACCCGACAACTGATTCCTGCTCAAATGAAAACCCTAAGATACAATTCAAACCCGTGCTAACCCCATAGCGCCACCCCTGCCAGCTAATAGCCAAACCTCACCCATTCAAAACTTAAACTAATGGCAGTATTTGGTAGAAAGCGCACTTGAGATTTCTAACAGTATTTGATCCATAATTCTCCATCTTGAATGATTCTATGCAAGTTGAAGCGGTTGCAAGCTTCTTCTTCCCAACACTACACTGTTTCTCTCTCTCTTTAAATTTCGGGTTGCTGATAACCCCCTTCCTCAACCAACAAAAGGGAATAAAAACAAGCTATAACAGAAGGCTTGTAAAACCACCATCCAAGGTCTCTGCTCATGCTTTCTCATTTCTGTGTAAAATGAGGACACTAAAGGAGTACATTTCAGTGCACCAGAAATATCTACTTCAAAAATAACCAACAAAAAAAGAAAAGGGTAGATCTGAGTCAGAAGGGTATGTGCCTCAACATGTATGGTACCAAAATTTGAGACAAGAGGTTGTTGTGAGAAGACACAATCAGCTTCTGATAATATATCTGAGCTTTTGGTTAGCTAATATTTTTAACACTATTTCCCTTTAATTTTTTTTGCTATTTTGTTTCTCAATAGATTGGGTTAGCGATGTCCCCTCTAAGTAACAACTCCCTATTCCTGGACTACCATCGCAACCCATTCCAGACTTTCTTCCTCCGAGGCTTGAATGTTTCTCTCTCTACTGATGATCCCTTGCAAATTCACCTGACGAAAGAGCCCCTGGTTGAAGAATACAGTATTGCTGCTGCAGTATGACTCTCTCTCTCTCTCTCTAATTGAAGTCAAATTAATTGCCTCTTAATTTTGCAATTAAGCCTTCAGTTGAAAAAGTGAAGTTGAGGATTATAATGTTGCTGCAACATACAACTCTCTTATTTTTTGAAACCTTGGTAGATACTGCCAAGTGATGCTATATATAACACTCTCTCTAATTATTAGTCAAGTTACCACTTGATTTTGCTTTTAAGCCTTTAATTAACTAATTCTGTGTAAATAAGTTTTCTCTGTATTTTCCTCAATTGTGCAATAAAGCTTTTGATTTGAAACCCCATATTTCCACTTTTAGCCTTCGACTAAATCTCATTTTCATGCAATTTAACACCAAAAAACTTAGAAAAGAAAAACCCTAACAAAAATAAAATGGACAGTACATTTACTGGATGTTAACCATTGTTTATTTTCTCACTGCAGTTGTGGAAGATGAGTTCATGCGACCTCTGTGAAATTGCTAGGAACTCAGTTTACCAGTCGGGCTTTTCTCATGCTTGCAAGGTATACTTATAAAGGGTGTTATTGTCTGTTATATTTAATTTATGAAGGGTGTTATTGTTATGGTTCCCCTAAGCTTGTTTCTATTTTCTGTTTGCATAAATTTTCTGAATATATTTTTTATTTTGTCAGTCACACTGGATTGGTAGAAACTACTATAAGAGAGACCCTGATGGGAATGATATTCACAAAACAAATGTGCCTCGAATTAGGATTGAATTTCGTCATATGGTATGTCTTCTTCATTTCCCTTTAAAATAAACTCATCATTTTAGTTGACACACACACAAACATGCTTTCCATTTTTAATCCTTCTACTGCATTCTGATTATGGATTTACAGATATGGAGAGAAGAAATGAAACTTGTGTACATGGGTAATGCAAGGTTACCCGAAGAAATTGACAAATGAGAATCTGAAAAATACTATTTCTTCCTTGATGCTGACTTGGTCTCAATCTGAGGTATATTTTATTTGTTAAATGATTCCATGCATAAGTTATTGAGTTTGAAAATAATTGTCTGATTGTATGCTAATGTTTAAATTCATGATCTTTGCAGGGAAGAAAGGGTGTTGTTGGTACTTCATACAAAATTTCATAAAATGGAAAGTTAATTTGGCCGTGCAATAATCAAATAAAATATTAAAAAAAGAACCATCGGGGGATATATTTTAGAAAGCATAGGATAGTTTAAAAATATTAGCAGGGCTTAGAAATAAATATGGAAAAGAAAATCTGTGGAAGAATGGTGGGGCCTTCCTCTAAGATGGACATATCAAATGGCAACTTTGTGATTCCTTTTTAGATGCCATTCTTTAATTTAATGTTTGAAAACTTAATTTTGAAACTTATGATATCATAGGATATTAAATCAAATATTTGTTCGTTTTGAATTTACAAATATCTTTCTGAGGGTTGTGTTTATTTGCATGTGTTCCAAAGCAGTGAAATTATAGAACTGTCCGAAACTAGAATAGTTAATTCAGCTAAGATGTCGTTATCTCAACTCTCAAGGAAAGTGGTGATGCAATTTAATGTAAAGATATATTAGTGTTAAATATCCAAAGAAGACATTTTACGTGTCAGAAGCAAAGAAATTTCTAAGATTCTAGATTCTAGCTGTCTATAAATGTGCTTTTGAGGTGAGTTGATCCAGCTCTGGTTGTCTATTTAATTGTTTTAGCCTTTTAGGTGTCCAAAATTGTATTATTTAATTAGAAAATGCGATCAAACCTTTTTGTAGCTAAATTTTATGAAAAAAAAATATGGACCTTCCTTTGACGAAAAATGTTTTATTATTTAGCTGTTTTAAAAAATCCGTACAGCTATATATCGGAAATAAAAATTATAGAAAGAAAGAAAAAGAAAAAAGAAAATAAGGAAAAATTAAGATTGCTACCTTTAAAATTGGGACGAAATAAGTAAGTTTTAAATAAATAAATAAAAATTTCATTTTCTTTTCCAATTGCCTTTCTTCATTTTATTGAATTTTAAGCTCTTGGAGCCTCATTTCTATTTACCTTCTTTGCTCAAATTCGAGAGTGCAATCTTCTGATTTTGTCTGTTGTTTTCCTTAGTCATAATTGTCTGCTACTAAAATGTCGTAGATATATTCTTTCTTACAAGCCTAAATGCTACCAAATTAGAACCAACAAGATCATTTAAATTTCTTCCCGTTTGTTATTTGGTTTTACTTATCTATAATTCGGTGGCATTGGTCTTGCTCTCCAAAATCATTTGTTTTTAATTTGAATCCAAACCGACACCAAATTTGTGTTTTTCTGCCTCTTTCCTCCATCCTCTCACTAATACACCAGACTTGCGTTTTTTGTCATATAGCAGTAGTTAGCGTTAAAAACAAATTAATTTTTGTTTGCTTACTACAAAAGAAACCAGTGACATTCTCTGGCGTTTCTAGAACAGCAGCTCAATCCATCCACACTTCCTTCCTTGCTCATTATTCTATTCTATTTTTTTATTCTTTGATACTGCAAATTTATAATTCCATGATACCCATAATGACATAATAATGACTAGTGTTTTGTATGATTTGAAACGGAAATCATTATTTTTTTTCTTGGTGTAACATAGTAATTTATTTCATGGCCTAGCTAGGAGTAGGAGGTAAGGTGTCACTAACAAATATTTGTCTGTTTGTCAATTATAATATGTTGCCCCTTTTACCTTTAGAAAGACCTTTTTGACTTGTTGATTCATTCTCCCTTATAAATCAGTGCACTTTAATTTTATGGTAAATTGTTATCTCAACCAATTAAGACATTGATGTTTAATTATTATTTACTGTAAATAATGATTCAGCCGCTCAGTAACTCTAATAATTATTATTCATTCTCAACTCTACTCATTTTTTAATGGATAGATATCTTTATTTTGTCCCGCTTATTACTTTGCTTACAAGTTCTTTTAACCTACTACTCTAAACCAATATATCCGAAATTTTTATTTGTACCATATTACAAAAAAAATAAACCAAAAAACTACCTTTTCCACAAAATTTAATTTCTACTTCGTCCACCAATTCAAATTGGCGGACCCAATTTTTTTTTTTTAACAAAATTTATCGTGTGGAGGAAGAAAAAAAAAGTGGGTCCATGAATTGGCGGACCGACTTTTTTTTTTTCCTTCCCCTCCGTTATATGAATTTCTGTTAAAAAAAAATAGGTTCATCAATTCAATTGGCGGACGTGATAGATTTCTAATTTTTCAGAAATCATGGTTGTTTAGTTTATTTTTTTTTTGGAATATGATATAAATAAAAAATTTGGCCAATAGATATACCACATCTTTTCGCACTAACTATTTTGGTGACAAATTATTTTTGCACTAATCTTTTTTAGGACATTTACCTACTCTACCTTTTTTTTCATTTAATCCTCACCTAAAAGCTGAGATAAACAATAAATATGAGAAAAGGAGATGAAGGTGGAAGTCACAAAAACTAAAATACTAACTGTAGGTAAAAAAAAAGGTTCAGATTCTTGAGCTTTGTCTTTTATTACTTGGTAGTTAATTCTTCACTCAAAGATCCTGATTTTAGTAAGGTAAAAAAGTGGCATGTACATTAATATAATATTTTCATCCAGAGTAAAACTTAAATCTGAATATTTGTATAGCAAAGGATTAGTTATAAATGAACTCTTAAATTTGAAACATTGTTAATATTTCTTTATATTAAGATCAGTCTACTACCAAAAAAATGATTTATTATTTTGAAAATACTGAAGTTTATTGTTTCTATTTTTTTTTTTTTCTGACTGAAACTTTTTGTATGGTCCAAACAGTTCCATTTGCTTGCCACTTGCCCAGTTGCCAGGTAACATTAAGCATGTCTTGATTTGCTTGTCGGTTTGTATAATTTGAGGAATATTAATTACCCTCTGATCAAATTACTCTTTACAAATGGACCATTTTGTACCGTTATTTTGACAGACATGGGCATGCTCTGAGGTGAGGTCAGGGCAGACGCAAAATTTATGTTAGAAAGGGAAATAAATCGAATTAAAATAATTTATTGGATACTAAATTAAAAAACAATCAACATAATTAAAAACAATAAAAATAGTAATCTTACATAATAAAAATAAATAAAAACAGTAGTCTTACATAATAAAAAAACAACAAAATAATATCATCTTACATATTAAAAATAATAAAATTGTCCAGATCCGTAAATATCTATAAAATTTCTATAAAAATAACAAAATTTCTCACTAAAAGTGTTTTTGGACTGGTATGGAGGGCTTTGCAGTTCCAGAGAGAGGCAAAACAATTTTTAGGGAGGAGCAAAGTGGTACCGGGCCCATATTTTTCTACTGAATTTCAAAATCCGGGGGGCATGTGTGGGTTCGCCCATGCTTTGAGCACACCCAGAAATCAGACAAAAAAAATTTCACTGTTATAAGCAGGTTTAAAGTTACTTAATTAGTTAATTACAGTTATTGTCACGTTTCATTTAAAAAAAATAAAATTTTAAATTGAGATATATACTATTTAAATATAATGCAACATTATTGTTAGCATGTTTTTCATTCATTATTTATGTGTTAATTTTTGCATTATGTTACAAAGTATAAAATTAGTTTTGCAAAATCCTTCAATTCCTTCAATTTACTTTTTAAAGTATTCCTATTAAGAAAAAGTAACATGCATGTAAAACAATTAAAGAGAAAATAGTTGTTAGTTGTTATCATGAGCATGAGAAGACCTAATTAATAAGATTTGTTAGTTGTTAACTTCAACATGACATCTTAACAAAAAGCATAAAAGAGAAAAGAGTTAGTATATATGCTCTTAAAGATAGTTAGTAGCTAATGTCTAGCTAGTAATTATATATTATACACCAATCTGTTTTCAATAAAGACATGTAAAGATATGCATGAACATTTTCTTTTTACATGCCTCATTATGCTCTCTTCTTAACAATTTTTAATACAGTTTCCTTTGCATGTGCCAATATTCCTCTTTTGACTGCCCAAAACCCAAAAGAAAAAAAAAAGCTATTACAGAGCCTGCTTTTGAAAATTTAAAAAATTTAAAAAAAAAAAAAAAGGAAACGAATATGTCCTAATTGTGAGTACCCAAAAAGCTTCTTTGAATTTTAAAAATAAAACAAAAGAATTATGAAGATTAGATCAGAAGTGACCGTTTTCTGTGTATGTACCTATGTTTTGCCCCCATTATTTCCATTTCTCGCAAAATAAAATATATATCAGTAATCAGTCTCGCCAAGGTGCTGAAACAATGCGAGCATAGAGAAAGAGATTCCACATATCTGGTAAACCAGGGAGACACCAGTGGATGCAATCAGCATAGGTTTGTGGATCAGTTTGCTGTTCTTTAGTTAACAATTTTCCTTGCCGAAGTGTGTGTACCGATGTGTGTGCATCTTTGCGAAATTCTGATAATCCTGTTATGTTTACGTAGTGAACTGGTACGCGTCTCATCATTCGTACCGTTTCCTTTGCCTCCCAATATAATCTCCAATCTGTTCCCACTTCTAATGGCTGTGTCCAGTTTTGTACTGGCATTGTTTCCATTGCACATTTTATTCCTCCTGTGTTGCCCCACGCCTCCGGTCTGAAAACAAAAACAAAAATGATTTATTCATTAAAATTATAACATGCAACATGAATAATATTTCTGAATGTGTATTCAAAGAGATTGATCTTTGTTTAAATTCTGATAGTATATACATAGCAGTGCTAAAAAAAAACTAGTTACTCATTTTAAAATGAGCGCCGAAAATGTCTGATGCGCTTTAAAATCCGTGTGCACGAATCTCGAAATTAATAGAGAGCGCACAAAATCTTGAAGCGCCTCCAGAGACGAATCTACATTGCTTGAATGGGGATCAATTGACCCCATTCAATTTCAAATTTTTTTTATATTTATATCTTATTTTTAATATATTTATATATATATTTATATGAACCTACATTTTTCTCGTTCTAAAAACTTTAATTATATATTTATATGAACATGCATTGAATGCATATTGCAATCATTGTAGCATACAACTCAGTTCCAGGCGTTGTATGGGGTCTTCTAGTTTGTCATATTTTTAGGAATCTTGCTTTTACATGGGGACCCCATTATTTTTTCCTTATTGGTGTTTCATTGCAACATGATTGGTTCCGGTCTGGAACTTAACATATATACTCTCATGTCATGCTAGAAATTTCAAATTGCCAAACTAATTAAATTTATGAAATTATGAGCTGGTGTCATGTGTGACTTTTAGAAGAATGAACGGTTGAGAGTTGGTGGTTGCCACGTGCAATAGAATGGTCAATTTATCCTTAAAAGAGGTGAGAAAAATACAATTGGTAACAAATATATAGATGCTGAAAACCTACTAGGTAACAAATGCTTTGTTAGGTTGCTTTCTTTTTTAATTAAGTAAATTAACAATACAACCAAGGGCTCTATGTAGTATGTACTATGTAAAATAGTAAGATACCGCACAGAAGAATGCACAGATGAGCGCCACAGAAACCTAGAAGGCTCACCAAATCACATTGCAATTAAAATGGGAACAATATGCATGGCAGTATTTTTTTATTTTAATAATTAACAATATGACAATATTGGTTTAGCTGGTTTGAACCTACATATCAAACTAATTACCTGTAGAACCAAATTACAGCCATATATGATTAATTTATCATTCTCTGTTTTCATAATTTATATGATTTTACAAATTTGAACTGCTTCTAGAAGATGAAGAAGAAGAAAAAATGAAGATGGAAAGAGGAAATTGAAATTAAGAGCTTACAAATATATCTCATAATAACATTGTGAAAATAATGTATATTGAGAAAGATATGTTGGATGAACCAAACTTAAATTGAAAAAATAAATATACACTGACCACCATTCTTTATATCAATGTTTTTTTTTTTTTTGTAGCCTTGCTGGAGTATATTTAATTATGGTTAATTTATTAATAAATTAAAACCTACTTTAGTGCAAGAATTTTAGTTTCTCAGAATCAAAATATAATTCAGACAACTAAAGTACAATAATTGATATATACGCAATAATTATTTTATATTCGGTGGGGTTGGAAACTAAATATATATATATATTTGTCCGGATTCAATAACAAAGCAATCAATGAATATGTCATGATAAAAGAAATAATGAATGAATGAATGAATTAAGAGGGAGAGAAGATTAATTAGAGAACAAATTACGTGATGTGGTTGGGAGACATGCCCATGAAGAAAACGGTGGTTTTTGAGGGATTAATGTTTCGCTCCACCCACCGTGCCCACGTATGCATCACTCTCCTATACGCCACCGGTCTATCCACCTCTATGTACTTAGTTGATCCTCTGCTAAAGGACCCCCTCCTGTTACATCACCACAAAAAATCACCAACTCATCAAAATTTAATTTCTCAATATATATTTTAAAAAAGAAGAAGAAGAGAGAATATATTAAGGCATATGTATATGTGATTTACTTACAAGATGTTCATATTCATGTTGTTAAGCCACCAAATGTAGGTGTTGAAGACTAGATAATCTACTCCAACCCAATTAACAGCATGCTTTTTAATTGATTTTGGCATGATCACACGGTGTTGAATGCTATGCACTTTTGGGTCATCAGAATTTGATTCAACCAAAAATGGCGCCCAATAAAATTCCACTGTAGCGTTATATTCCTGTTAAATAAATATATTAATTAATTAATTGGCACAAATTAATTAAGCTAGCTAAAATGAATCTAAAAATATAGATTTCTTAATGATGGAAGAAGAAGATATACTTAAATTTCGTAACACAATTCCGAATATTTATGCAAAAAACACACCTAAATTTGTAAATGTTATACAAAAGAGTTTGAAAAGAGACTATTTTATGTCGGCAACAAAAACTCAAGATTATGATATTATCGATCACATAGTAAAGTCGGAAATAAAATCCTAGTGTTATTTATTATTAATCAAAAGTCAAACTAGAGATATCATATAACTGTATACCAACAACACGGTTTCTATGTTGCAACGTCATAGCTTTCCCAATATTATTTTTTCAAAAAAAAAATCTTAAATAAATCCATAAATAAAAAAATGTTGAAATATAGCAGCAACAATAAAGTTAATAATTACCTCAGCTCGGAAAACATTGAGAGAGCCACCATTGACAAATTTAGTAAGAGATTTTTTGCCAGGAGGGATTACAGATTGCACCAGACACACCATAGACTCCCATTGATTGCGGTTCAGAGAATCTCCAACGAACATCAACCTCTTCCCTCTCAATCTCTCCAACAGCAACCGAGCATCAAACCTATATATATATATACATATATATTCACCAATTAATTTACCAAACCAAACCCATGGGATGATGGCAATCAATGCTTCTAAAAGTCATGTATTTAAAATAATACTAAATAAGTACGCTTAACTAAATCTTTTATTAGTTACCTAGGTAGATTACAGCCATGAGGCTGCCACCGCCATTTTTGGTAGCTGTCATCCTTCCTTCCATTTCTCATGCACGTGACCTAGGTCAAACATCAACACTCATCAAAAGTTCCAAAAAGAAAATAAATGAGGAAATTTAATTTCTCTCCTTGATCAATTTAAACCTAGCTATTATATCATTATATGTATATATACCTGCTCGGTGAGAAATTCGCACTCGGATTCTTTATAAATCGGAAAATTCACACTGTCGTAAACCCATTGACCATCGTACAAGTCGCATGTTTCAGGCAAGTACAGCACCGGGCGTTCAGCTGGTACGACTTGATCAATCACCTGAGCCGGTTTGTCGTCGGCACCGGTTTCTTGTGCTGAATTTTCCTGTTGAATTGTTACTGGTACTGATTCAACCTCGGGTTTGACCTCGGCAAATCGGGTTGACTCTTCCTGCCTCTCCTCAGTTACTTGCCTGATTGCAGCAGCTGCCGTTTCCTTTACCGATGGCAATTGAACATCCCGGTCATTTTCGCTCGGTAAAACTTTAGTTTCCATTCGTTGTTGTTCGATTCGGGATGATTCTGTCTGAACCTCAGCCTCAGTTTTCTTCTTCTTATCTTCATTTCCCTTGACTTGTTCGATCTCTACATGTTCTCCCTTGACTTCTTCTTGTACCGGCAATCGGGTAGGCTCTTGGATGCGTACCACTGTCTCATCTTCCTTTTTATTTTTCACCGGCTGATGATCTGTCGAGGCAACATCAATCACTAGCAGCATCTCTTGTGCTTGTAGCTTTTGTGGCTTGTTACCAGTACCCGGGTGATCATTAGTTTGAAATTGAATTGCACGGCGATCTTCTTCCTGGATAGTAAGACGGTGTGTTCGTGTGTGCGAAGTGAACGGATACTCGGCAATGGATTTGATATCTTCGTTGTATAAAAATGTGGCGAAGAGAAAAACCGAGAAGACTAATGCCACTAGGGAGAGGTTTGCACCGCCTTTTCTCCCGGCGTTTAAGGCCACTTGCTTGACATCAAAAGGCGCCGAGGCAAAAACCGACTTGCGCCTTTGTTGCACCATGTCAGAAGTGGCAAAATTATGGTGATGTGTGGTTAGAGAGAGGGAGGAGCAGGGGAATTATAGAGGTGTAAGGTAACAATAAAAAGGAGAAAAGAAGAGGAAAGTAAAGGGAGGGGGGGTGGTTGAAAGAGGTTTCTTTCTCTTGGAGCAAAGGCTCCTAATTAAATCTGCCTCTTGGTACTCTTTTGAATTTGGTTTGGTTTAGAATTTAGTTTTGATTTAATGGGGCTGATGTGAAGGAACCAAGAAAGGAAGAAGGTTTTGGTTTTGGTGGGTCAATGAGTAACATGTAAGATTAAGGCAGGGGAGAGTTCCTAAAAATAAATTATTAATTATATATATACATATGGCATCCATCCCCAGAATTAAACTGTATTTTCAACATTATCAAATAATTGTTTGACTTTGACAATAACCATACCCTTTTCTTCTTTTGAACTGATGCAAAAGTATTAAAGAAAAATATTGCATAAATCTATTCTCTATAAAGATTATTCTATTTAACATTTTTTTTTATAATGTTGTTTACATGTTGTCACCAGGGCTTCCTTCTTATTGTTTGACTTTGACAAGAACCATACACTAAGTACAGCAAATAACACAATGCAATGTAAATTATGGGAAAATTGAAGGGTTGGTATTTAAGCAAAAGTGTGTTGGTATTTGTCATTTTTAATGGGTTGGTGATAAAAGTGTGTGTGATAATAGAGAGCGATGTATGAGAAAGAGAAGTAGGAGAGATGGGGGGTAGTAGTTAAGCTGGAGCTTTCTGGAGCTGGTTGAGATGGCAAATGTGAAATCTATTTCCTTATTTATTTCTTCATTTCTTTAACCATTTTCATCTCCTCTATTAATGACCGAACATGCTACATTTATTGCTTTCTCTCGCGTCGGTCGGTACTGCTCACACGTTCTCTCGGTTCTCCTCAATATGTGTTCCTCTTCCAGACAAATAATATTTGTCAAACTTGATGGATCATAAATTTATTGGTAAATGGCAAAGCAGTCTGCATTATTATACATATTTTATTTGATTGTTTGGGAAAACCATGCTACTCATACTTTTCCAAAGACAATATATAGAAAAATAATAAACAAAACAGAGAAACAGCAATTAGATCCTTTTGACTGATTTTAATTCAGAAATAATTAGGCGATATTTCTGAATTACATTAGTCAAATGCAATATTATAAAATACAGTTTCTATGTGGTACGCGGAAGGTCACTGCATACCGCATATACGATATGTGACCACATATGCGGATTTTTATGCGGATTTATACATAAAATATGCGACTGAATATGCAGTCGAATATGCGGCCGCATAGACCGTATTTTATTACACTGGTCAAATGTAAGATGTGTGATTGGGAAACAATTAATTCATATAAATATATTATAATTGTAAAATTTTAGAAAGAAAGTAAAATTCTGTATATTATTTAAAAAACATAATTCGAAAATTTGTCAATAATTTATAAACATTTCGTAAATTATCGGTAAATATTGTAATTATAAACATGCAACGTTAGTTCCCAATCTATTTTGCAAATTGAAAGGGACGGGCCAAATTTAATCTCAGCTGGTGCCTATTCGGAATGGCGCACGGGCCAATATTATTTGTGCTTTGAGATTCGTGCCAGTATTATTTGCAACTGCTCCGTGAAATTTGACAAAAGTAATTTGATTTAATTAATTCGGATTAATTTGTCTCTCTAGTTGTTTTTGCTGTTTTATATTATAAAAATAATACTATTTTGTTGTTTTTTTTTATTATGTAAGAGACTATTTTTATTATTTTTTATTATGTAAGAAACTATTATGTTGTTTTTTATCTAGTACTTGATTAGTTAATAAATTTGAACATGATTTTTGTCACATCCTAACATAAATTCTGAATCCGCCTAGATAACGATATCAGCTACGATCTGGATTATATTACTTCCATTTGATTTATTTTAATTATTGTTTTTAACCGTCAGAATTTTCTGAATTTTTAACCCCAACAAATAAAACATGTTTCTCATGTACATAAAACATAGGGTTTAAATTCCTCATTTGTAACTAATTAGTTAGTTTTGTATGAGTTGATGAGACGATCACTTTAATTAAATTCATTAGCGATATATATATGACACCAATTTTCTATTTATCTTACAAAAAAAAACATATTTATCTAATAAAATTCTGCTGCAAAATCATTATATATGTCAAGAATTATGTCATGTGAATTCCGTTTTGCAAGGTCGATCAACAAACTATATATAACTCTGCTAAAAAAAACAAAAAAAAAAGAATAAACTTTCAACGATGGACGAGAATGTTCTTTCCTTGTGTGTTAAATATCTTTTACTAAAATTCTTTTTTGCACTTTCGGTTTGTTTCTTTCATATTTTTATTATTATTAAATTGAGGAAGATGTGGGCCTGGGTACGATGCCCATCGGACTCAAACTGAGTTTGATGGGCTCCATAACCATCCGATCTGCTTTAAGATTCGTACACATTACTTTAATATCCATACAAGTTTTTTTTAATATCCGTGCACACAGATTTTAAAGAGAATCGGACAGCTATGAAAAATGCTGTCGTGGGCCTTAGGCCCAGAAGAGCTGAAGGCAAGAGTCATGCTTGGAGAAAAAAAAAATGATTTAAAGGACAATTTAAATAATTTAAGTATCGCGTGAATCTCAACACAAATCAGTCTAAATCTAATTTCTTCAAATTTTTTAAAAAACAGAATATGCTGGTCTGATTGGAAAGAACTCGAACAGTTACAAATTTTAAAATTTAACCGTAAATTTTAAAATCAGTCCGTTATTTTTAACCGTAAATTTTAAAATCAGTCCGTTATTTTTAAAATTAACTCGATCGGACGGTCGGACCTCGAATTGTTTCAGTTTGTAAATTCTAAATAGTAAATAGTAAATGAGTGAGTCTTTGGTAGCATATCACTATTTGGTTCATAATACGGATCAATATTTTTGTTTTCGAAATCCTACATGTTGATTCGAACTATTTGATGTGATTTTCATAAGAATATGTACTTTCAAATAAAATTTTATATTTGTTAGAATTTTTTTTTTTACTATTTTTTAAGATAGTTAAAAAATTATTGTTTTCGGATGGTCTAAAATTAAAAAAAAAATGACTTTCTAGCTATCTTAAAAAATAGTAAAAAACTTCTAAAAAATATAAAATTTAGTCTACAAGTACATATTCATATGAGAATCATGTTGAATGGTTCAGATCGACCGTTAGAATTTTGAAAAAAAAAATATTAATTTGTATTATGGATCAAAATGTGATATGCATGGTACTACAGACTCACTCATAGTAAATGCTCCTCCCGAACAAGGATTTGACTCCGTTGCTCTCCTAATAGGAGAGCAGGACTTTGTTATTCAAATCTCAGTCGTTCATTTGTGTTGAGATTGTGCACTAAAAATTCAACGGCTGAAATTAAAATAATAGAATCCTGCTCTCCTGCTAGGAGAGCAACATAGTCGGTTCTCCCGAACAGACATGAGAGCTCGACTCCGGATTCTTTGTGGCGGATACAAAGAAGATATTATGTGATATTCAACTCTAGAGTTGGTCCTACTAAAACCAAAAGAGGATCTGCTGAATACCAGTGAGAAGCCATATTGTGTAGCTATCTATATCAAGATTCTAGATAGCGATTATATTGCTATAACTTTTAAGATCCGAAAAAGTTATAGGACAGCTATAGCGCAATCATAGTTAGCTATTTAGAATTATTATAAAAGAAAAACATTTAATAACATCATAACTTTTGAGGTCCGAATAAGTTATAGCTAGTTATTTAGAACCTTGATCTATACCCAAAGTAGAGGATCAGGGCTTGATGGAGGCTAAACGATGCTAACAATGCCATCTCATTTAATCTAATAATTCTTTTTCTTTTTTGACAATATCTAATGATTCTAATCTAATGATTAGATTCTTCGTTCTTGGAGAATAAAGCAGCCATGCATTAAATTCATTCTTTTGTATCTTTTGCTTCGTTATGTCCTTTGAAGTTTGAACAATGCTTCATGTGCCACCACCATTTGTCATTATTGTTTACAAATTGGGTTTTATCAAGCATGATTATGTCTTGATTGATTGAATTAATAATATGGTGCTGTTTTTATTTTTCCCAACTTGTTGGTACCGTACCAGTTTACATTCCTTTTTTTTGGTGGTATCCAATATACTAATTAGCTTTTTGTTTTCCTATTAAAAATTGTATTTTATATTTCTACTGATTATTAACATTATCAACATTGAAAAATTGAAAAACTAATCAAATAACAGCTAATCCAAGTTTTTATATATTCTTTTTTCAATCATGCAAATAAGAAAAACAAAAAAGAGTCTACAAGATAACATTCGTTAATAGTTCATACCTGACATATTATAATAGACAGAGAGCAATTAATTTAACAAGTGAAATGTAGTCAGTACATATCTGATTATTTTATAGATTACAATAACTAAAATAAACTTTCAATTGAAACGAAGGACGATAATTTTACAAGTCAATAATAGACAAAAAACAAATGAATACAAGTATGCGTTTGTTACTAGACAATAGACAATTAATTCAACGTTTATTCCTAGCAAAAAAACAAATGAATACAAGTATGCGTTGAGTAAAAAAAAATGTTTTCCGACGAGTAATTTTCAGAGGTCATTTGTTTGTTTTGTTTGAACACTTTTCTCATTGGTTTTATTGGGCAAATGATTAATCGACAAACAAGTTACTTTAATTGTGTAATAATATTTGCTTGTAATTTTAGGTGTATGATACAACTAGTTATTTCAACCTGATGTAAAATTATTTCTGATTTTTCTGGTAGAAATTTGAACTTCACATATCCTCTGTGATGAGCTGATTTTGCATTTTGGTGTGGATATAAATTAAATACGGAATTTCACAGAATAAGTAAACATTACATTGAGCTTATTATATGTCATAAACAGTTCATGACATAAATTACATGGTTGGATAAATCTGTCATACATCTAACTTTTATGGTGTATATATCAATTGTATATCTTAAAATTTGAAATCAAGAAATTAAAATTGTAGATATGTTCTCAAATATTTAGATATTTAGATCGGACATATATCAATTATAAATCTATTTTTAAAATTGATTGTCATTCATTATAAATCGGTAAAACTCTACCGTTAAAATTTTATATTGTTTGATGAAATGCTAAATCTCTTTTAAATCAATCCAAATTTGATATGTATGCTATTTAACAAAATCAAGTACACATTCATAATTTGTTTTTTAATTGAATAATAATTTTGACACTTTAAAGAATTATAACATTTGTGACAATCTATTTATGAGGACCACATTGTTCTCACAATTATTACACTTACAATGATTATATGACTAGCTTGTTGCGGTCCTTACCATTTTACTGTATAATAGGGACAACTTAATTTGTCATCACTAAAATGATGTGTCGAAATTGTGAGGATAAAAATGTTATAAAAAATAATGATCTTTTAATGGAAAATTTATTTTGATGAACTTTTAATTTGGAACTAATTTTGCGTACAGTTGTCACTAGTACATTAATTACTAGTAGTAGTAGATCACCATTCAATTGAATATCATGAAACTCAATTTATTTTTATTAAGATAATAAATAGTGAAAATATATTATGAGTATTGTTTTTTTTACAAATGCTTAGTCATGTTATATTTTGAAGGGGTATATAAGTCATTAGTGAGAAAATAACTTATTTTGTTGCTTATATATTGTGTTCCAGAAGCATGAGAAACCTTGATATAAGTCACTTACCAAGAGTGATAAATTATGTCTGAATTAAACCAAGTTCGGTGCTATTAACACACACACACATAGAGGTTGACCAATATCAAATCAATTGTTCCTAAGGTTCTGTGTAACCAAGTCGTTTTTCAATTTTCAAAGTCCAAAAAGTCGATCCAAACAATTAGATGTGATATCTATATTAAAATGTGCTTGGTGACCAAATTTTACATTTTTTTTTGAATTTTTTACTATTTATTAAGCTACTTTGAAAATTGCTGATCCAACAGTAGCTATTGGTTTTACTGTTTGGTCAAGATACAGTTGAATTAGCGATTTTCAAAGTGGTTTAATAAATAGTGAAAAAAAATAAAAAAAAAATGTAAAATTTGGTCTCCAAGCATATTTTTCATATAGATATCACATCTAACGGTTTGGATTGACTTTTTAAACTTTGAAAATTGAAAAACTAACTTGATTGTATGGGTCCACAGAAACAACTGACATATATATGTATCCTTCACTCCCCAAGATTGATAACTTGTGTCTGAATTTAACAGCATCAGACATGTCACATGGTGGTATTTGCATTATTTTATATTTTAGCTTGTTAAATATATGCATGAACAGTATAGAGAATAACATGCATGCCAACCTCATGTATGTACAATATTTGACTTAATATATAATTGTGTGGTAACTGGTAAGTAACATATACCGTTATATAACTTGTGGTCCGGTTACTATAAGTCAATAACTACTAGTTCCGAATTCTTTCATTTAATTTATTGGCTATGCATCCTCTTGCAAGTAATTAAACAATGTCCCAATTTTTTAAAATAATAACAATTAATTGTGAAGCTAAATATTAGTTAGTAATTAATTAGAAACTAAAATTTCAACATAGAAAGGAAGAATAATTACTTTTTCTCTGTATATTTTTATTATCTATCATGACTCATGTGTGCATATAATATATAAAATATTTATTAAAAAGTGCGAATCTTATTGAAATAAATTGAATAGGGTTCAAATTGGTAATGATTATTTTAATTGGTATGGTAGCAAGCTAGCTAGGTTTAACGTAATTAATTTGAGCTTTCTTGTAATCAAATTTAAACCCTTTTGTCGGTGATCAATGGGACCAACCATGATATTTGACTCAAAGAATCAATTTAGGTTAACAACACATGTCATTCTCATTTATTTATTTTTAAAATTGAGTGTGGGTCCTCCCTGTCAGTAGCGATTAAACTGCAACAGTACATGAGTTGTTGTATGAATATATTTGACTTGTAACTTTATTTTTATTATTTACAGAAATATATACAGAAACACCTGGAAACTGGATCTAACATTTAATGCAGCGACAGCCAGTACAATTAATACATTCATAGATTCTCTTTTATTACTTTCTGTTTTGAATTTTTAAGCAAATCAGGTCATCTGGTAACAATTTACTTTTTTAGAGCCTGTTTGGTGCTATTACTGTGCGCGTGATTCAACTGAATTTTTTCTTCCCCATCTTTCCCATGCGAACAGTAAAAGTCAGTTCAAATTCCAATCCCGTTCCCGTTCCCGTTCTCGACTGTACACCGAAGACACCCTTAATTACCTTGATTTTGAGCTTTTGCATTTCATTTCAGACAATTGATTGCAAACATTAATTGCTTCTGATATTATTGTATCAGCAGCAGAGACATTAAAATTCACATTCCTTCTTTGAATAAACGGAATTAAAATAAAGAATCCTGGATCTATAATTATATAAAACTTATATATGTTAGTTCTTCCAGCCTTAATTTGCAATTGTAACTCCTCGTACTAAATTAAATCTTGTGACGTTGCCACACCTACTGGTACCAGAAACCGTACCACACACTAAATCCTCAGTCATGGAATGAATCCTCACCAAATTCTCTGTTAAAATAACAATTGGTTGTTATCTGGTATCTACTTTTCCTTTTTTTTAAAGGAAAAATTGATGCAATTTGTTTCACTTCTATGTTATGTTGTCCCCTAATTGCAACCCAGGAACAGAGTGGTTATATAAAGATGTTGTAATTTAATGAAAAATGTTTATAAATCCCCCCAACTTGAGCTAGTCTTTCAGATCCTCTGATCCTCAGCCTGACAACATATATGTGTGCAGTGTGGAATCCAACGGTAAAAAATATTCTGAAATTTGTACAACTTAGACTTTAATTTCTTGTCAAAAATCTTCGCCAGAAATCCAAAACCAATAATAATTTTGATGTTTAAAAAATATAATTTTTAGTGAATCAAGGACTAATTTAGTAGCTAAAACAGTGCAAAGAAAATTTAACATCTGCAAAGAAATTAAAGGAATTGAGTGGAGTAAGTAAGGCAGACAGTAGTGGAGTAGTAGTACATCAAATTAATGAAATTAATTAAGGTAGCTTTCCTAATAAATAAAGTGGACACAAAGCAAGCCATCAAATCCAAACTATGCAAAAATAAATATATAATACACTTTTGTATCTATATGATCTCTGAACAAACTACAAAGCCATTTCCAAGCAAACCCAATTTTTTGGGGTCAAGAATGGAGATACTTCCCTTTCTCTTAAAATGAGAGCAATCTCCCCTTTGTAACTGAACTTTTAGCTGAACAGCTCTTTTCTGTAGAGGAGGTGGGGTCTCCTCTAGAATCCTTCCAGTACAATCTTTCATGAAATGTACCCCAGTTAAGGATTTTGATTAAATTCCACGTAGAAAATTGTAGAGAAGTTGATGGGGGGAAGAAATCCAAGAATGTCGTGGAATTTGAGTCAAGAATTGTCGTGAAAATGACTTTTAGGTTGGTGGCAATTATAAAATTTTGAAATTAGAATTTCAGTTTGGTGCGCATTTCTTCAAAATATCAGTAAATTATTCAAGGTTTTCAATTTATTAAGATTTTAACTCATGAATTAATGTAAATGTTAATTTTCAAAAGGAGATAAATTGGGCTAACACGTGTCAGGTTAGGAGCTCCTTGGTGACCACATCAGAGCCCAATTATTTAAATGGGCCCATAACAGCCTGTTTGACCTCGTCTGATTTCTCACAGACCGTTAAGTGTTAACCAATAGAAAAAAAGGCGTACTGGAAATGGCAACAGCGCTACCAACCACTGTACCAGTCCAGTAACAAAATTTGATCTCTCCTTTGTCTAAAGAGGAATTGCTAATGCATCCAAACTTGTTTTCTTTTGAAATATATGAAAACATACAGCTTTCTTGTCTTTGGCTATTATTGGTTATTATACATTAATTCTGTCTAATTTTGCAAGACTGGTTTTTATTCTTGATAAGCTGGAAAAATGGGAAAAATTATGTGATAGGGCCATGTTACCCATGCTCTAATTTTTACTTGGGTCTAAGTAAAAACCGGAATTCGGACCTTATTTTGAAAGACCAGTTCGGGAATATGAAAGAAAAGTCTAGCAAATACTAAAGCCGAAACCCGTCATACAGACAGTTATGCCGACATGAGGTGTGCACCGCTACATGCGGGATAACTGTCCTCACGATCTCATAACTACACCCACGCTCCCCGGTTGATCCGCAGGGGAACGGTTAGAGATCTAAATATAAAAAGCCTCAGATTTCTGGAGATGGGGATCGAATTTTTCAACAACCAACCTACACTTAGATAGATATCGATAAGGAAGAGTCTGAATATCTCACATCCTTTTCCTACCCATTTCTGGTCGGCTTACATCCCGCAGTAAGTCGGTCTTTTCAACACGATCTCGACTTATCGACCGAGATAAGGATAGAGTTAGTCCAATCAGTTCACTTCCAACATACGAACTATCCACTCAAGATAGTACGTATTAACAAAAAATTACCAGATAAATGTTCATTACATGCTCTCAACAATATAGCACGTAGAATGGGGTATTCAAAATTTTAATATTTCTATTAGCTCATTGCTTCGATGATATTAAATTCAAAATATTGCCAATTTAGTCAAGGAGAGATCAGATTAGAGAATTTTTTTTTTTAAATCAAATCGTGTGATAGTCCGGTCCGACGAATTATGTAAACTATTTGATTCTGGCTAAAAATAAAATTATTTATACTAAAATTGTCAATCGTATTTCGATATAAAAAGAATAATTTAAATTTACATAACGATAATATCATAAAATAATATAACATTCAAAAAAATTGTGGACATCAATATATAGTTTTTGTAAACTCTAAAATATTAACTAATAAATAATACAATTAATTGTATGGAAATTTCTACGGTGAAACAAACATACATTCTCTTTAAATGAGGAGAGAGTTAATAAAACAATATGAGCCGTAGATCATGATAAATATGTAAGAGAAGAGAATCAGATGGATGAGAGTATTGATGATATGACATGGATAGATAGTTTTAAAAAATAATCCTTTTTATGAGGTATATATTACTAAAATGAAAAACCAAAATTTAGGGCTATATTATTTTTTCTTAGATTTAGCCAAAATTATGTAGATAAATGATTCAATTTGTCCACGAAATCACATTCATTACCCATATCCAACCAAGAAAAAAGAAAAAGAGAAATAATACCATTTGCTCGTTAGCTGTTGACATATACAACAGAAGAAGAATGGCATGAGGACACAGATGTGTTACATTTTATCTTGAAATTTTTATATTTATCATTAAAAAAAGATAAATCAATAAATCACAATTTTGTGGAAATTTCAAATTTAGCATAGGTGTATTCTCAAGTAGCGTCCGCGGAAAAGATGGCCGCAACTTGAAGTTGAGTCTACTAAAAAGTGTAGAAATATATTGGTTCCTACTTAATTTTAGCATTTTTTATGGACGCAACCTGACGTTGCATTCGTGATATTTTCGAATTCTACTGTGATTTTTCTGTTTATATTTTTTTGTGGTCAGGGGCGGAACTAGGGGGGTACAAGGGGGGGCCAGGTACCCCCCATAAATCAGTAGTTACAGTAGATATATGGAAGGATTAGGACCTGTGGCACCCCTCATAAAATCAGTAATTTTTATATTTGCAGTTGTTCTTTCGTCTTTCAGCAGCTCGCCCCCCCCTCCCCCCCCAAATTTCCATCCTGGTTCCGCCCCTGTTTGTGGTATTGTAAATTTAAAAACTTCAGCATTTTATCATTTGATTTAGGTTTTGCACCGGTTAAGGTTCTCACATGATTTGATTAATTTATTTAAAAGCATTAGAACCACCGTAAAATTATCATTATAATTTTTTAAATAATGCCATGTAATACAAATGACTGAGAGAGTTTAGACTTCACACCCGAAAAGAATTTATCATTGTTATTTTAGAGAAATCCACGTGCGTGAGCCACGTTTAGAGAAGAAAATTAGTCATATTTGTGATGTGATTATTTTTTACTATTTTAGTCACACCATGCATATTTATTAATTTTGACAATATTATGATATTATGTGATTATTTTTTTCAACAATATTTCTTAATTATTAGTAACATTACGTGTGGTAATGATGTGACTATCCACCATTATTTTAGTTACGTCATATCATGTTACATCACATCACATAAAAATTAATTATAATGTGACGTGATGTAACTAAGTCACAACTCATTTGTTATGTCACATCAGGCCGCATCACATATTTTCTTTTTCTAACCACATCCATAACTCATGTTGATGAAAAAAAAATATAATTATAAAATCTGTGAAACAAACTAGGTCTGGAAATGATACGAACCGGAAATGAACAGATGAACATCTATATGGACCATATAACTCTAATAAGAAATATCTTTATAGATATGAAGCCCAACAAGAAAAAGATAAAGTGATTTATGGGCTTACATTTACGAAAATAAAGATTAAAGGCCGGAGGCCCAAACTTTTACGCTTCATTCAAAACCCCATCTGATGTCATTCCCCCTTTATTTCAGCCTAGTTGAAGGTCCCTTTCCCATTTAATTTTTTTCTTTATTACTTTTCTGCTTTGAGTCTTCGATATGGAACCAAATCTTCAACTCACATATTACATCAATTCGTCCATCCATTTATAGTTGGAACGGTTACAATTGAAATACATTGAATTTTGAAAAGATACAACTAATATTTTAATTCCGTGTTGGTGAGAGATTTAGTTCCCTCTGACATTGCTTTCCTTATTACTTTTGGAATTCTCTGTTTTATGGGAGCAACAGACGATATACTAATTAAACAGTTAGTTCCTTTAATGTAATCAAACTAGAATGCAATTGATTTAATATACTATGTTATTTTAGACGTGAGTTCAAATACATCATGATTTTGTACTCCAATATGCTGCACATCTTATATCTCTTTTTGAAAGTGCGAACAGTCAATCCGAACCGCTCAACATAATCTCTATAATAAAATATTTTTGGAGACAAAATTTATATTTTTGAGAATTTTTTTTTTACTATTTTTTTACATAGGTGCGATGTCACTTTTCCGGATGGTCCAAAATCTCCTTAAAATAGTAATTTTGTACCTATCTAAAAAAATAAAAAAAAATTGTAAAAAATATAAAATTTGGTTTTCAATTATATTTTTATTATGAATATCAAGTTGAGTGGTTCAGATCAACTGTTCGGACTTTGAAAATAAAAATAAAGAATGTAGAGACACAAAATCACTGTATATTTAAACCCTCATTGTTTTTATATAATATCTAAAAATAAAAAATTCTACAAATTAGCATTTGAGAAAATAGATAGGAGTAAGTCTGATGGACATGAGACCTACTTTTAGGTCCAATTAGCTCTAATATCATACGATTAGTATTAAGATCTATGTATATAGAAATCGGAAACAGATGTTTACGGATTTTAATTAGTTCACACAAATTTTGATACAAATCAGACGATGGTTACACTCATCGAACCAAAACCGGTCATTCTTGAGAAAAAAGTTGGCCTGATTGAGCCCAGCGTGTCATGATTTGAACGTTTGCGTGCCATGTTAAAGCAAAAAAATTGAATGACAATGGAACGGTTTTCTCTACTCCTACGGTCCTACCTACCTTCTACTGTACAAGTATTTATTTGATTGAAGCTACTGGACATGTCAAGTTACGACAATAGTGATAACATTTAAAGTTTGAACTGATAGTGAGTCAGTGACAGGTTCGTTTTGTCTCCTTTGTTCTCTGTTCCGGACTTCCGGTACCAGCTGACACTACCTGACAGCGACCACGATGCTTCTTTCATCATTTTTTTCCCGGCATTTTTCCATAACCAAAAAATTAAATAATATAATATTAATAACCAAATTTTAAAATTTATTTTATCCATAACCAGACCGCCCAAACGTGAGGCGGTCCACTGTGCAGACCAAACCGCCCCCCGTGGGGCGGTCTGAATAATTTTTTTTTTTTTTGTATTTTGTGTATAAAATGATTATTTTCTCTCTCCAGAGTCACAATAATCCACTCACTCTTCTTCCAAACTGACTTCTGCTCTCAAACAGTGCTGCGAGGCGATTTTTGAGGCGATTTTGAGGCGATTGCGATCAACAGTGCGCTCAACAGTGACCGAGGTTTTTTTAATTTTTTTTTAAATGTTAAAAATTTCATAAATAAACAAAATAACTAATATTGAACGACAAATTTCTTTTCTAATGTCAGAAAAAAAAACTCAAAAATGTTCATTGCATTGTACTTGGGTGGAAAAATCACGAAAGGAGAGTTCGGATGCCAATACTCGAAAGATGCGACTTACGGCTTCCAGGTGAATGTCAATACTTCAATTTATGAAGTAAATGAAATAATATGCAACAAACCGGTTGGGACCGTGTCCAATTTACCGTACAAATCAGTACCCGAATTAACAATCAACCCCCCGGTGCCAAACCTTACTATATAAAATATCCTATAGAAGAGCAGGATATATGGAAAGCTATGTACGGATTTTTTGAGTCCAATTTAATCTCGGTAATGGACCTATTTTGCAAAAGAGTTTCGATTCAACCAGTTGGTGTCCCGAAAGAACCTTCTACCCAGAACAACCTGGATACTGGGGCTGGACCTTCTACCCAAAACAACCTGGATTATGATCACAACCAGGATTATGATCACAACCAGGATGTGAACTCACCCCCTCGTGAGCCTATGAGACGAGATAGGTATTTGCAAGTACCGAGTATAGTGTTGCACCCATTTGAAACTAGAAGACGGTCATGTGTTGGTCGGGTTGGATACCAATCGGTGCACCGATCCATTACCTAACTACGGCCCCCGAACCTAGAAGATAGTCCACAATCGATCGAAATGATAGAGGCATTGATTTTGATGATATTGATGAGATACCGACAAAGGAAATTGATACCGGTGATGATTGGGATGGGGATTGGGGTTCGATGCCAGTTATCGGAGGGCGACGATGAGGAGATTATGCCTCCTCCAATTGAAGACAGATTTTTTCGATCAGGGGACGAGGAGACATGCACCCGGTAAGGACATTCAATGACACTACTTCTTTTGAAAAAGTAGACATTTCTTTTTTTGGGAGACGCGTTGTATACAACGAAGAGATTAGCTTAGGGCCGCCTTTACACCAACATAGAAGAACCGTCGACCAAAGTTAAGCGGTTCCATTTGAAGGGTAATTGAGAGTTTACAGTGGCCAGGCGGGAGAGGAACCGGTATGTTGTAATTTGCAAGGATACAAAGTGCAAATGGAAAATGTCTGCCGCGCCTAAAGGCAAGGGAGAGGCATGGATAATTAAGAAGGTCGAAGGACCACACACTTGCAAGAGTGCGTCAAGAAGATCGGATCATAGTGCGGCGGCGGCGGCACTTATTGCCGATGTAATTATGACGGACATTAAGGAGGACCCTGCGATGAGCATTAAGGAGGTCGCTCGTGCGGTGAGACGAGTCTATGAACATGTAGTCCCACATTACAATAGGTTGTGGAGGGGTCGGGAACTTGCAGTATGCAGATGCTTCGGAACCTGGAAGGGGTCGTACAATCTCCTCGCACCATTGCTGATGGCCATAACAAGTACAAATCCGGGAACCGGGGTTCGAGCAAGTGGCATGTACCAACCGATACACCCGGTGAGGTACAATTCAAGGGCATAGCATGGGCTTTCGGTCCATGTATTGAAGCATTTCAATATGTTAGACCTGTGATCAGCATCGATGCATGCTTCATGTCCGGCCGGTATGGTGGGGCTCTGCTTATAGCATGTGCATATGATGTTGAAAACCAGCTGTTACCCATAGCTTTTGCCATTGTTCAACAAAAGGATGGTCCAAATTGGAGTTTTTTCATGTCATTTCTGAGAAGAGAGGTGATAGGGAACAGGTTCGTCTGCGTGATATCAGAACAGCGCTAGGGCATCAAGCATGTATTTGATAGCCTCAACTATGGGTGGAACACGAATACGGGAGAGTCTGTGCACAGGTACTGCATGCAACACATTTCAGAGAACCTGTGCAAAAATACCAGCGGCGGAGAATGGGTTGCTGACAGGTTCAAAATTGGCTGCAAGAGGAAAAAACCACGACGAATGGAGAGATTTTGCCAGAGTATGTATGCATTATTATTATTATTTTTTTTACATTTGCACGACTTGTATCACTGAGGTATATTTCTATTTTTTGTAGACATTTCCAGAGGCAAATGCCTATTTAGCGAAGGCAGGCAAGAGACGTCCGCGCAATCCGATGGAGCCGTCAGCATATGAGAAGATATTTCAATCATGTGATGGAGGTTGGAGATGGGGAATTATGACCACTAATGGGTCAGAGTCGTTAAACAATGTCTTCAAACAGAGCCGTATGTTACCCGTGGTTTCACTGGTGGAGGATACATTTTACAAGTTAAATGCTTGGTTTGTTGAGAGGCATGCTAAAACCACTGTATTAGCGAGTAGGGACCAACTGTTCTCAGATAGAGTAGAGGAGAAATTAAGAAAACACAGAGAAAAAGGTTCTGTCATGCACGTTGTAGCATATGGCAACACAGGTACGGAATATGAAGTGCAGGTTCCAAGTGAGATCATTCCACCGGTGGTGGGACAAAGTGGCATTATACAAACTCATGAACGCGCATGCAAGTACAGAGTCGTTTTAGGCGCGAACAATCAAGTAACGTGCGAGTGCCAAGGCCCCCAGTTAGTTCGCATTCCGTGTTCTCATGTTATGGCGGTTTGTCGAAAACGGAATTTCCTTGAAGACGTCTTTGTTGACAACTATTACCGTACCGATTGCCTTCTGAACACCTGGGGAGCATCATTTCACAGCTACCCCAACCAGTACCAGTGGCCATACTACCTTGGACCTACGGTGGTTCCTGATAAGAAATGGATCAGGAAGGGGAGGAGGAAACACAAGCGGCGCGTAATGGAAATGGACAGGATGCAAGGTCGGCGAGTGGGACATGAGGCTCACCGTTCGACTACTGACAGGCAGATTAGAGGTATGTAGATGATCGTACATAACTTAAAAATGATTTAAAATTAAATTTAAATATTGATACTTGATGTTCAATGAAATGCATTGCAGAGGCAATAAACGAAGCCAACGAAAGAGAGAATGTTAGAGTGGTTGTCGATGCAGGACCTTCTAGAAGCAGGCGACCCAGTCAGGGAAGCCACTCAAGGAGTAGTCAGGGCTCTACAACTACTAGTGTCGCGCCGTCATCCACTTCCAAAACCCTAAGAAGTAGACTTGGTCTGTTCGGACGCAGGAAGAGTTAATTCAATCAATATTGTATTTATATTTGTAAGTTATTTAATTAACTTATGTTGTGAACCATTTTCCTTAGAAATTGCGGACTTGGGCATATATTGTTATGTATCCATCATCGCATTAAAATTATTTCTGAGTTTTCGAAGCACCGCTCAGTTCAGTCCGGAGAAAATTATTTCTGAGAAGTCAATTATGCATGAAAATCATTTTGCCGACGGCCTAGATTAGTCAAGTTACCCATTTATTTCATATCTATAATTTCAAACAAAATACATTCATTATTTAGATTGAAAATTCAAATCCTAAAAAAAAAAAAAAAAATTAACTCAGACCGCCCCCAGGGGGGCGGTTTGGTCTGCACAGTGGACCGCCCCACGTTTGGGCGGTCTGGTTATGGATAAAATAAATTTTAAAATTTGGTTATTAATATTATATTATTTAATTTTTTGGTTATGGAAAAAAATGCCGGATTTTTTTCTATGGAGAATAATACGACGAGATAATTCATTCAATATATATATATATATCTACATACATAATATATATATATATATATATATATATATGATAAATATCGGTTCACGGGTAATTAATATATGATTCAATATTTTAGTTTAAATATTTTATATAAAATTTGTAAATATTGGTTTTAATAAAAATAAATAAATAAATAAAGAAGAATATATAAATATACAATATGAGATTTCGATTAAAAATTGGTCAAAAATTGCCGCTTTCGCGTGCAATGGCGGAGGGAGTAAGAGCAAATGAGGATCATTATATAGAACTGGGATGACATTATAGAACGAGATAATTCATTCAATATTATATAGAACTGGGATGACATTATATTTTTATTTTGAAAATTCAAACAACTGATCCGATTCATTTAACATGATCTCCATATTGAAATGTGCTTAGAGACCAAATTTTATATTTTTTTTGAATTTATATACTATTTAATCCGATAGGTTTTAGAGTTAAGAGTACAAATGAACTTGGTATTACTAGGAGACTCTTTAAAACCATATATGTATCTGTATCCACACAGATATTCAGATATTTGATATCTGGATCTAATTTCAGATACAGATTCAGATACGATCGGATAATATCCAACCAGTTTGCACCCCTACATTTATGTATTTAGATGAATCAACAGAAGTTTATTATTGTATTAGATACTTGGGTATAATAGCAACCAACTAATTTCTAATTTGGGCAAAGATTCTGTAATTGTAACAACCAGTTTGAAGTTCTTAACTAGAACTCTCTCTCTCTATATTTTTGTTTATCTTTTTTTTCTTCTTCAATAATATACATAATCAAAACAATCATTTGTATACTGTAACAGGTAGGGGTGAAAACGGTATGGATATCCGTATTAAAAAATTTAGATGTAGATATTGATATTCGAATATCCGTATGGATTTGGATACTGATATGGTTTTACGTTTCAATTAGTAGATATATACCATATATTTAATATATATTATCATCTTATTCACCATTATAATTGGATAAATATTATGAACTTTAATATTTTTTAATATTTTTATATTATTTTAATAATATCCAATCTGATTGGGATCCGGATCTATATTCGTCTGATATGTCTGTATTCGCTTTGTATTCATATTTGAAAAAAAAAAAAGACATGGATATAGTTTTCATTATTAAGATTTCTTCTGGAAACTTGGATAAGGTAAAAGAAAAATCCAAATAAAATATTGGCACTTGGTAGAAGTTATAATAATATATTGAGCATTTTTTAGAAGAGCGTCACATAATCCACTTGTAAGTTGAAAAATTTTACAATTTGAGAATTACATCTAATATGGACAATGACTCCGCATGAAAAAAAATTACAAGTTTGAAATTTAATATCCATCACTTTATCTCATCCGTTACAAAATCCACCATTCAAAAAGGTTGAAAAGTCTAATTACATCTCATATATCCTTAAAAAAATGTAAAAAAAAGAAGAAGTCACGCTTGACTTTACCTACTACATGATGAGGATATATATATATTTTAATCTAAACATTGACGGAATCTTGATCGATTAGTGTTTAGCACAGACTTTTGGAGAACTGAAACAACAATAATAATTGAAAGTGTTAAAACACCATTTCATTATGTTAAAACACCATTTCATTATGTTGTTCCGCTAGTTAGGGGTGTAAACGGTAAGGATTTTTATACTCATACCTGTAATAAATTGTCTTTATCCGTATTCTATTTTTATCTGCTACAAATTATCTTAATTATCTGTAGCCTACTATTATCCGTTATAATTGTCGAATAATAAAACGGTAGCAGATAAATAATAAGTATTGTTAATATAATAATTATTTTTATTATTTATAACAAAATATTAAAACACATTCATTTTACATATATATACATACATGTTTTAAAGTTCTCAACTTTATTGGAATATGTTGGAATTTAGTTACGTGTTTTAATGCATGGTTAATTAAGTGTTTTTATGCATGGTCTCGACTTTATTGGGATATGCTGGAATTTACCTTATAAATTTCAAGAACTCACAAATTTACACAATTAGTTGTCTTTTATACTAAAACTCATTTTTAAGTTTTGAAGTGGGATGAAATTTCCATTTCACACTTTATCAAAAAAAAAAAAAAAATGTAGCATACATGTTTAAGAGAAATTTCAATCTTTTAATTAGCAGATTGTGAGAGTAAATGACTTATTTTCTTACTTGTGACACACACACATAAGTGTTTGCCTAAATGCCACCGTGTTAGTATCATAAGTAGATAAATGAATCATCTGTTTTTGAAAACCGATCAATTAAAAGTGTAAATATTATAATATAATATGAATTTTAGAGGAAGCAATACATAATTTTGTGATATTTAATACATAATTTTGTGATATTTTATGGGTATATATGAAATTCTCCCTTAAAAGAAATATAAATTTGACAACGATATATAAGAATTTGATTTCCTTTTACAATTCATAATAATAATATATATAATTACCACTGGATATATATCTATCGACGGAAAAAGCCAATTTGTCTCCAGTGTATTATTAATTTTTCCCTTTTGCGTGTAACTTGCGTGCAGTGCAGATAACTACATCTCATCTGATGAATGTTTCTACTTTCTACGCATCTGAGTCATAGTACAAATGGAGAGAGATTTCAAATTCATGAAAGTTCATGTGATGTAACAACGGTGCCTTTAAAAATGAAAACGACGTTTGCAATTAAAACAATAATGTAAGCATAGTTGGCATAAATAGTACATTGCACATATACACATATATGAAATACATACAAGGTACATTAATTATTGTTATTGGGATCGATGTAGATTGATAGCAACACTTGAGCCAAAACATTGTTGCGTCGCTGCAAGCGCATGCGACTCTGTCCCTATCGCTATCCTATCTACATACTAAAATCATACATCTTGATGCAATTTTTTTAAAAATCTTTGAAGATAGATAATTAATTCTTTAATGAGGCTACGGTCAGGGGCGGAGCTATTTAAAGAGAATGGGTCAATTGATCCCTGTTTGTTTTTAAAAAAATTGTAATTATATACAATTTTCTTTATAGTGACTCTTATCTGTATTAAGAAATTTTATATAATTAACATTTGATCTCATGGTCAGAAAGTCTGACTTCGCCCCTAGCTACGGTACTATACCTAGCGCATATCACTCAATACTGTGAATTAGTATTTTTATTTTTAAAGTTCAAAATTGATCTGAATGTTTACTATAATCTTCATATGAATATGTACTTGTAAATCAAATTTTATATTTTTTATAATTTTATAATTATTTTTGGAGATAGAAAATCACTTGATCTAAAGATTCCGACCATTCAAAAGTTGTGATTTTTTACCTATCTAGAAAAATAGTAAAATAATTCTAAACAAAACTAAACTAAAATTTGCAAGTACATATTTATATAAAATTCATGTTGAATGATTCAAATCAATTATTTTGACTTTAAATATAAAAATATTGATATGTATTATGACTCAATCTACGATATACATAGTACCGTAACCTCATATTATTTTTTTTTTTTTTTCCTGGTGTCTGGTGCAGATTCTTAGCTAAAGCCTATCCAACCTACTAGATATGCTAAAAATAAATTATGACTTACAAATGTATAAAGTTAGTTGGATTTATAAACTTGTAATTAATCATATCACATCATATCAATTGTCAACAATTTAACATGTTTGTTTTACGTTATTTAATCCTAATCAGGAAGCTCCTATGTTTCTGATTCTTTTTTTTGTTTTTCTCAATTAAATTAAATGTTTGTTTAATGTTTTCTAGGTGTACTTAAAATACTTACAACTAATTGTGCAACTTTTTCATTATACAGAATTTAATCATATCAAAAAAATATTTATTTGCTCCAGAATTTAATGAATTGAATATAATTTGTCAATTAAATATTGTCATATGATATATCAATTATTGAAACCAGTCCATTAATATTATACCACAAATTTATGGTTTCACAAAATGTTACAAGCTTATTTATTTTTATATTTCAAAATTTGAAATTTAAATGTTGAATTTAAATAATTCATGTTCATGAGTGATGCATGCAAGTAAAGTTTTATGATATTTAAAAACCATTTCGTACATGCCAAGTGGTTAAAAATTAAATGCATTAAGATTGGTTTTAATCAATCATTATTAACTAGATGTTTTTATTATTTTATCACTTGATATAGTATAAAATGAATTTCAAAATCATAAAATTATACGCGGACACACGTCATGAAAATGAACTAGACGGACTGTTTGAATTCGACATTGGAGATTGACATTTAAAATATAAACAAAAAGTGAGTTTGTGAAAATTTATGGCATTAAAATCCTTCTCATCATAAATATTGACATGCAATTACGTAGTAAATACTTCATTGATTGCATTAGAATTTTTATTTTGCCAGAGAGGATTTTGATTTCGGGGGAATTTGATCCTTCTTGTTTCAAGTTTCATGAAGTAAGCTACAAAAGTAACTCAAATTTTTTCTGTGTGCGCGCACGCGCGCGCGTGCGTGGGCAAGTGTGTGCGCGCGCGTGTTAATTATGTTATACTAAATGCACCACTTAACCTTCTATTTAAAACAAATAATTGCAAGTTAACAAGTAAATAGAAGAGTTTAGAGAAATTTGACACGCGGAGTGATAACGGAGTTCGGCAAAACAACGGCCTACGTCTCCGGGGCGTCGCAACCAACTTCTTGGTGCGCCTTTCTATTACCCAACTTAGAAAGGTTTACAACTTGTGAACCGGTGAGCCCTTACAACTAACGGGAAGTCACACGGCCAACTAGAAAGAAGAACGAAGTCTTTGAGAGTAATGTTCGCAAGAGAAACACTCAATAGCTCACTCTAATCTAATCTAACTCAAGATTAGTGAAGTGGATTTGAGGTTGTTTGAGGGATTTGAAGTTATAAGCTCTCACAACAATGGTAGAACTCAAGCTCACAGAAAATCAGGTGTTTGAAAATTAGGGCCGGCTAAAGTCAGTTTGGAAATGACCCCAAAGTTCTATTTATAGATACAGCTCCAGAAAGAGTTTTTTGGTCTAAAACGTTACAACGTTTTATTAAACGTTACCAACGTTTTAATGGATTTTGAATTAGGTCATATTTTTCTGTGAATTTGATTTCTAAACCGTTATAATGTTTTCTAAAACGTTAACAACGTTTTCATCGTTTTTGTAAATTCTGAGAATTGAACTTCTAAAACATTGTAACGTTTATAAAATGTTTCATAACGATCTCCACTGGAAATCAAGCGATCAACATAGCCATTTTGAATTTGTGGAATTTAATTAAAACGTTATAACGTTTTATGAAACGTTGGTAACGTTTTCATCTATTTTGGCATTTTGATCAGTTCATTTCGCAGGTTTTTCATGGGGAAAACGTTATAACGTTTTGTAGCACGTTGTAACGTTTTGTACCCTGAAACAACACCAAAAGCTACTTTACCAAGTTTGTAATTTTGCGTTCTAATTTCTTGATAATTCTCTTGATGTTCAGTTCAACTTATGCATATTGCAATTCCATATATCTTGAACCTGCATGAAATCTCAAATAGAAAGAGTCGTAAAATTCAATTTATTGTATGTTTTACAAATTAGTCAAATAGACCAAAAAAAAGAATTGCTTGAAACAACAAATTAATTATGGCATGAGGACTTCATTGTGGTAAATTTATAGTGGAAGGCTTCTTTTGCCGAAATGTATGAAAGCGAGTGTTCTTTTATTTTTGGTGCCTTTTAAATGATTTGGAAAGGCAAGTAATTTATTTGATGATCTAAGTCAACAATTGATATAACTTACCAGTATTTTATATAGTTGTTTATTTATTTTGTGATTTGATCCTAAAAATATAAGGAATTGTGCTGAACATAGTATAGGAATTATATTTTTTTTGTTCCTTGATCATTTTAATTCTTGTTAAATTGAGTATGTTTTTAAGGCATCATTTAAAATTACGTACATCATTGTTTAACAAAATTTTCTCATTTTGGAGTAAGAAATAAGAATTGGATTTTATTCTGAATAAATGGTTTAAATTTGTTGGGACCAATAATAAAATCCAATGAAGTACAGTAGCATTGTATAGAAGCTAAAACTATGGAAGTTGAGTTGGCTTGGGACGTGAGATATTGGTTATCCATGTAAAAGTGCTAGGGTGAAAACGGAACGGATAGTGGTAAAAGTAAAACTATATCTATATTTTTTTTTTATTTTCTGAATATGAATATAGAGCAGATATCAGACATATCAGATAGATACAAATATGGATCCGTATCAGGTTGGATAATTATTAAAATAATATAAAAAAATATTAAAATTCATCGTATTTATCTAATTGTAACTAGTTATCTCACAAAATTCATTTCGTCATAAAATTCCAATACAAAGCAAATAATTAACTTCATTTTCTTTTTTTAGTAAAAATGAAGATCAAGTCACCAAATTATTTAATATCTATAAAAAATATATTCTTTCTGAATTTCGAACATATATTTAATCTCATTTTTCGTACGATTATATAGTATTAACTTGTGGAAGTTACAAATTTTCAAATAAGAAAAGGCTCCTAATCTAATGTGTTCAGTGTGTCAAACTAGATCATGATTCCTCGTTTACATTGATGTTTTAAAATTTTGTAAATTTTTTAAATAATTATGAACCTATACAACACGTGTTGCATCTTGCATGCCCATAGGCCATAGACGACTTCCATATATTTAAGAACATTTTTTTATAACTATTTTTGTAACTTTGAATATTTAATTTTATTTTTTATTTTCGATTATTAAATTTCCCAATCCATAATACATGGATATTGTTCAAAAGCATAACCAAGATATATACATAACAGTCCAAAGCTTAACCAAACAGTTGATTACAAAACAAAAATAATTAGAATAGTCAAATTAAGAATAACTTTTGTTTATCTTATTAGAATAGTCAAATCTCAAAAAATTTAGAAGTAGTCTATTCTAATAAGAAAAAAAAAAATTGAATTATCTATTTTAGCTATTCTAATCTAACCAAACGCCGAATATATAAGCTATTATGAATAATCTAATTCTAATAATAGCCTATTCTCAATCCAACTAAGCTCATGATGCATGAACTCAGTTCACAAATTGTCTTTTGTACACCTCAAAATGATGAACCATGACAATGCCAAAATAACATGTATTTTGTTTTAAATGTTCAAGTGGAGTTGTGAAACTTGTGATTGTGACTATATCCTAAATTATATACATATTATATAGTTCCCAGTGTTCATTAAATTATTACCTTTTTAACTAAAACAATGCGACTTTTAGCTTTATTTATCGGGCTCTCATATTCCTAGTGTTTTTACCTTATCATGAATCTCAAAAGGTAAACATCCTTTCAAGTTTGAACGCCGTCTTGTAATATTATCTTGATATATTTATATAGTCAGAACAAATTGGAAACAAACTTACAAGTACATTTTTTTTTTATGGAATAATATTATTATGGAAGGTCTACAAATTACTTTTGGCTTGTGAATTGTGAGAATATATAACTTTTCATTGTAACAATCATTCTTCTTCTCAGATTATACGGTATTTTACAACGACCTTTAGTAATTAATGCACTATTAAATTCTCATCAATTTGAAATGTAAAATTACTATAATAACATCGAATGCTATAATATAATATTTATTTGACGACAGTTCAAATACTTTCATTTTTGTGTCTCCATCATGCCTTTATTTTTAAAAAATTTAATAACTCATAATTTAAAATTTAAAAATCAAATAAAACTATTGGATATGATCTACATCATTTTATCTATGTATGTGCAAAAAAAAAAATGATATTTGAACTTTGTTTTAGTTGTTGTTATGAGCTTGTAAATATGTACTAATGTCAATATTTTATGGACATTGATTTTTCAACTTATTGATTCACATAAACATAAAATCGAAATGTGATAATTTTTGTATTAGTACGTAAAGAAAATAACATAGATTACATCTAGAGGTTTTATTTTGACATTTGTACTTTAAATTTTGAGTTATTAACGTTTTAGTTTGCACATGAATCTGTCATAACAAACAATATTGCTTGATTATTGCTTCTAATTTTTTTTTTCAGAATTTAATTTGTAATTGGGCCTTCACAATAACGTTTAACAAACAATGTTTATTGAATATTAATGATGTTCATCTAGTAACATATATATCACTGAACACGTTAAATTAACTATACCTGCTTGGTACTGGGTCTGGGTACATCTAATAAACAATTCACTTGAGATAATATTGTATCTCAATTATGTAGTTGTATAGATCTGCAACCTTCTTTGAAGGGAACAGATCAATATAATATGCTCCATATTCATCCTTATCCAAATCCACCTCTCCAGGACCAAGAGGAATGGAAATTGGAAAAGGAGACCCTAATCAAAAATGCATAAAATATTATATCTTCATCTCATAAATAATTTGTCATAATAATGACATAACACAAGGACAGATTCATGTGCAAGAAGTTTGATTCGTTGATTAGTATCAACCGCAAGTATATACTTTATATTCAAGTTATCCACAGTATATTAACTGTTTTAATTTCTATTAGATCATATCCTCTCTTTTAATGATATACAAACTAAACCTTCCATTTTTTGCATAAAAATGTGTAGCAACTAAAAAAAACTAAAATTTTGTATGCACAGATAATATATTTACCACCTAACAAAATTTTATACATGGTAATTTATAAAATTGTTAAACAAAATCATTGGCAACACCACAAGTTCTGAAATAATGGACATCTCCGGTTAAACTAGAATTGAGATGATTGGGAGTGTTTGACTGGGTCCTAACTAAACGTGGCGTTCCGCTTCCGTGTCTGTGGGAAATAAGTACTTGCACCTGGAGTTTCTACAATGACAATCTCGAGGCAAGTACCAAACCAAATCTCAACCCCTTACTTCAAGGAACTTCTAACATCTCATGCTCCAGGTGCACCGAAAAAAAAAATATCCTGGTCTTTTATCCTCGGCCCAATAACACGTGTCTCAAACTTCTACCGGTGGGACCCGGATCAGACTTCGCTGCTCTTCAAATAAAAGAGCAGGATCCTGTTCTTGAAATCTCAGCCGTTTATTTTTATTACGATGCGTGCTAAAAAAATTAAACGGCTGAAATTATAATAATAGGGTCCTGCTCTCCTATTGAAGAGCAGTGGAGTCGGATCCGTGGACCCCTGATGAGTCACCAATTATTCGGAATCTCAAACGGATAATACCAATCTTTCGAGAAAGCTAGTCACGGCATGACACGCGTCGGAAATGCGCCTGTTCGCTGTTCGGTCCCTTGCAGAAGATCAGGATGAAATCACAGCGATGCGAGGAAACGGAGCCGATCTGCATGCTATAAATAGGCGCGGAAAATCGCCAGTTAGGCAATACAAAACCAATTCGTCACCTCTTTAGAACCACCGCTTAAGTAACATTCCACAAAGAAATTTGTTACTTATCCCCTCATTTTACCACTTTTTATCATTAATTTTTCTTGCATTTGTCAAAATGTGTGGGATATTAGCTGTTTTAGGGTGCTCCGATGATTCGCAAGCCAAGAGGGTTCGAGTGCTCGAGCTCTCTCGCAGGCAATTATCTTACTGTTTGTTTTAATTTTTTTTATGCACACTTCTTGTTCGTAGAAATGTCTCTGAGAAATTCATGTACAGTACGTAATTAATGTCTTTAACTGTTGAGGGGTTGAATTTGACCAGCCAGGTTATGATGCATGCACAAATAGATTCTTCTTTAATTTAAACTCTTTGATTTGTAGCCAGCAGTTGTTAAGAAATCCTTAGGAATCTGAAAATTAGTAGCACGTGGAAAAATTAATATAGTGATATGACATGAATTTTTTTTGTTGTTTTTACTTAATTTATGTTCCAATAATTATGTAACAAATACATATTTATAATTAATTACTAGGTAATATACAGGAATCATTCTTAAATGAAGTAACCACCTAATTAATGAGTGTCAGCTTCTGTTTGAGAAATTAAGATTCAAATATCATGCAAAAAGATCCTGTTGACATTGATTAGTCCAGTCCCATATATATACTAGCATCTTTATCAAATCATTTAATAATTGGGCCAGCAGCTAATCATCATGATTGAACCCTTTAATATGTAGTGATCAGGGTAACCTAATAATTTGTGTACTTTTGTTGAATTACTAAATAGGTTGAAGCATAGAGGTCCCGACTGGAGCGGGATCCACCAATTCGGTGACAACTACCTGTCTCACCAGAGGCTTGCCATCATAGACCCCGCCTCTGGTGACCAGCCTCTCTACAATGAAGACAAATCCATTGTTGTCACGGTAAATATACTTAGTTTACAAAAGTATCATGTTACCTTTGAGAAATATCCTTTTTCTTATCTTTGGATATCTTATAAATAATTTCTCTGAATTAGGTGAATGGTGAGATATACAACCATGAGCAACTGAGGAAGAGCTTGGCCAATCATAAGTTCAGAACTGGAAGTGACTGTGAAGTCATTGCTCATCTTGTAAGATTAACAAAAAAAAAAATCAATTGTAATAAGCTCTGCATTTTAAAATTATCAAAAATAACAAATGTTTGCTTGTTTGTTTAGTATGAAGAACATGGAGAAGGTTTCATTGACATGCTGGATGGTGTTTTCTCTTTCGTTTTGCTCGACAAGCGTGACAACAGCTTTATTGTTGCACGTGATGCAATTGGCGTAACCTCACTGTACATTGGCTGGGGTCTAGATGGTAATTTTCACATTCAAATTCTGAAAAATTAATTCACAAGTAAACCAATTCTAATCTCTGTTTATTTCTATACGATAGGCTCTATTTGGATTTCATCTGAGATGAAAGGTTTGAATGATGACTGTGAGCACTTTGAGGCTTTCCCACCTGGCCACTTGTACTCTAGCAAGGAGCACGGGTTCAAGAGATGGTACAATCCTGTTTGGTTCTCTGAGTCCGTCCCATCAAACCCGTTTGACCCTATCGCTCTGAGAAAGGCTTTCGAAAATGTATACTATCTTAAAATTCTATGAATTATAATTTTGAAATGGTAGAGAATTACTGTTCTAATGTTTGTTTGTGACTATTGTGTAGGCTGTGGTTAAGAGGCTAATGACTGATGTGCCCTTTGGGGTTTTACTTTCTGGTGGGTTGGATTCATCTCTTGTTGCATCAGTAACTGCACGCCACCTGGCAGGTACCAAGGCGGCCGAGCAATGGGGCACCCAGCTTCACTCTTTCTGTGTTGGCCTAGAGGTTAGTTAATTAAGAAGCTTTTTTTTTTTTAGCTTGTAATTATTGTTAATTTCAATCCTGATTCAATATTCAAAAATGTTTTCTTGTTCTGTAGGGTTCACCTGATTTGAAAGCAGGTAAGGAGGTTGCCGATTATTTGGGGACTGTCCATCACGAATTCACTTTTACTGTTCAGGTATATACTGATAAATTCTATTACTGTCAATGACTGGTACAGATGCTACTGTTTAAATGGGAAGTGTCAATTGAACTCATCTAAATTTCGTTATATCTTGACAGGATGGTATTGATGCAATAGAGGATGTGATATACCATATAGAAACCTATGATGTAACGACAATCAGAGCTAGCACGCCTATGTTTCTTATGTCGAGAAAGATAAAATCCCTCGGGGTAAAAATGGTCATTTCTGGGGAAGGCTCTGACGAACTCTTCGGTGGGTATTTGTACTTCCACAAGGCACCTAACAAGGAAGAACTCCATCAAGAAACTTGCAGCAAGGTATTTTGTATACCCTTGTAACTTTGTATTTTTCTTAAGAGTTTTGATGTGTTAAATAAGATGCTTACAAACTCAATTGTAGGTCAAAGCATTGCACCAGTATGATTGCTTACGTGCAAATAAGGCAACGTCAGCATGGGGCGTGGAAGTGCGTGTCCCTTTCCTTGACAAGGAGTTCATCAATGTTGCTATGAGCATTGATCCTGAATGGAAGATGGTATAACTTCTCTTTAATTACACCCATAGAAGAAAAGTACCACATGTGTAGTTTCCTTTAATTTATAGGTATTTGGTCATATTCTTAACAATTTAATCTTTTGTTACAGATAAAACGTGACCAGGGGCGTATAGAGAAATGGGTCTTGAGGAAGGCCTTCGATGATGAGGAGAACCCCTATCTGCCAAAGGTTAATTTTCTTTTAAATGTCTTTCTTATTCCTTTTTATTCGGAAAATAATAAAATGCTTAAATGGCTATATATACTAATATTCTTTATTTTTTCCAGCATATCCTCTATAGACAGAAGGAGCAGTTCAGTGATGGAGTCGGTTATAGTTGGATTGATGGACTCAAGGCCCATGCAGCTCTACATGTAACAATTTTAATTTGATAATTATTACTACTAGTACTACATCTAGTCCGAAATATGTTAAATTTTGTAACTCATGTGGTATGTTTCTTTAGGTCACTGATAGAATGATGCAAAATGCTGAACGTATCTACCCACACAACACACCTACAACCAAGGAAGCATACTACTATAGGATGATCTTTGAAAGGTTTTTCCCTCAGGTAATTTTCAGTTATACCCCTGGAAGGTCTCAATTTATTCCTTACACCCTGATAAGACAAAAAACTTACATGTCAATTTTACTTGTTGGTACAGAACTCTGCTAGGCTGACTGTGCCAGGTGGTCCAAGTATAGCATGTAGCACAGCCAAGGCAATAGAGTGGGATGCACAGTGGTCTAACAACCTTGACCCGTCGGGTCGTGCAGCTCTCGGGGTCCATGCTTCAGCCTATGACCACACCAGTGACACCAGTGACACCACTGTACCGCCATCTCTCTCTGCCGGCAAGAGTGCTTCTGAAATGAACAAGAAAGCAAGGATAATTGATGTACCGACACAAGGGGTTATTATCAGCACCTGATCGATTAAATTCGCTTCTCTTCTCCATACTGTCCATTTTGTGTATGAATCGAATATATGTCCGTGTGTAATAACTAATAACTGTTGCTGTTGCTATTGGGAGCGGGATGTGAAAGCAATTCTGTAGTTATTTTAATAAATAAGCTTAGTAGATGATGTGGTTCTTTTGTATCTAGGTGCAAGCATCACAGGATGCAACCTTTGTATCGCTATATCACGTCTTAACATGGCTTGTAATTCTGCTGTGTATGTGCTGGTGTGTTTGTGTGTGAAAAAAGTGGGCTAAAGACGAGCCTTTAAGAAATGTATGTATCCGTTAGCCCTGTTTTGAATGCAATTTACAGATAACAAGTATTGTTAAAAAAAAAAATCTAATATTCTCGTACTTCATCAATTTTTTTTTTTTTCTATATGTCTGACAGATGCTACTTGATAATACGGAATTGGAACTAACAGAACAGAACAGGCTCTACTATCTTATAACACTTTTTGTGAGAATTTCTTTTGGTGTTGATAATCCAATTGGACCACGTCTCGAGTACAATTCTGAAAGCGACAGGCATTTTTTTTTTATATCTTATATTCAGGCCATCATCGCCTTTTGGGTTTTCAAATAGGCCCGCTTATGAAAAACTTGAATAATTAGCAAGAATGTTGAAATATAACTAGAAAAAAAATAAAATATAACTAATAGCAGTTGGAAGACAACCAATAAATTATAAAATACAAGAAAGAAAAATATAAACTAGTAGAAGAGAAAATACGACCAGAAGAATATGAAAAATAACTGGTAAAACATGAAAGCAACTGATTAAGATGCAGCCTCGATTCCTCTGGTCTACCTCCTGGGTAGTGGGTACTGGTACATCCATCTCTTTCTGGTACGATCAATGGGGTACAATTCCGCTCAGGTACATCAGAGATCGGCAAGGAAGGCCACCGTCTCAGCTTATTTCGCTACATGATGCGATTGCCACTGATTCACCGGTCATAGAGCACTATTCCGGTATTTTACCAGATCTGTCAGACTTTGATGATTCACTGCTTTGGAGGTGGTCACCAACAGGGGTATACACATCTTCGTTGTATTATGACACAATTTTGGCTGCCGAGAGGATTGTGTGGAAATACAATGAAGTTTGGACTGCTCCAGAGCCGTCAAAGGTGCAGATTTTCACATTTCTGCTACTCAATGACATAATTCTGACGCATGAAATTATGCAAACTCGGGGCATGAACTGTGACCTGCGCTGTGTGATGTGCGATGATTGTCCACTTGAAACATCCCACCATTTGTTTTTCGAGTGTGATAATGCGCAGCGGGTCTGGCGGTTCTTCCCAGTTCTGGTTCAGTACCGGTGTTCGGTACAGTCCACTTGGGACGCTTCAAGGAGGCATTACTGTAATTCGACGGGGCAAAACAGCGGCAAATGGCTCCCTGAATTCACGTCAGTCCTCTGGTCTCTGTGGCGACAACGTAACGAGGTTATATTTCGATCTTCGAAGCTGCCATGCTGGAAGGTGGCGGGTAGAGCAATCGAAGATGCTAAACTTTGGATGCAGTTCTGTGGGAAAGGAAGGATGTATCAGGGGCTGGGGGCATACCATAGAAACATTTGATTTAATTTTCTGATGTAATAATTTAGGAATTGTTGTCCTAATCACATCTAAATACAATCTTGGTAGCCACTACCAAGTTTTCAAAAAAAAAAAAAAAAAAATTAACAACTAATGATTGATAAGAACCGGGGGGGGGGAGGGATTTTTTGGATCCGACGTTCATTGGATTCAAATTTATATCGTCAGATCTGCTTTACGATCCGTGCACATTAGACTGGCACAAATTTAAACCGAATTTGCAGGAAGACACACGAATCTTAAAGTGAATCAGATAGTAGAGGAATCTATCAAACTCAAATCTGAGTCCATTGATGAGCATCAGATGCAATCTGTTCCCGAATCTGGAACAATGACTAGACAATTTTGATTAGGTGATGACTGAAAATTCAAATGAGAGGATCTGTATTAAATAGTTGGGTGGTTGACCTTCAAATTTTATGAAAAAAATTCGGTGATTTTGATTTTTCATATATATTCGTTCAGATATAACACTTTTCTTATTATCTGTGTGTATTAATTTCCATCGAATCCTGAGATAACAATTGACAGAATTTTCATTTTTCTCCACTCCATCCCATCATGCACTGGAACACTTTTTTTTTTTTCTGATTCACATGCAAATTGTTACTGCAAATACTAATCCATGCATGCAATTACCAGCATATAATAAGTCTACATATCACAATAAAACTTTGCTTAATTAATTAACTAATTAATTAGTTATTTAATAATTAATGTACCTAGTTATCCACTCTTCTGGACCAACTAAGCATACTTTTAAAGGGTGCAATTCTAATATAAGTTTTTTACAAATAAGCATAGAGGAGCTGATTCCATGTATCGGGTACGCCCGGTAAGCACCAATGGATGCAATCCACATACTGTTCCGGGTCTGCCTTTTGCTCCTCCGTCAAGACTTTTCCTTGCGACTCGGTGTAGACCGACACATGTCCATCGATCCTGTGCTCTGAAAGTTGTGTCACATTGAGAAATGTAACCGGAGTTTTCATTCTTGTAACCACGCTCGATACAATGTTCATCATTCTTTGGTCGGTACCGGTTCCCCGGTATCCTTTCCTCAGTACTGGCTTTGTTTCATTGAAGCACCTTATATTTTCATTGTGATTCCAATCTGCACTCCTGTTCAAGATATTATTTTACTAAACTTAATTTGTTTTATGATGATGAACAACAAAATAAAAGGAAATGAAGGAAATTGATGAAATATTAAGTGACAGAATTAATTTACCTCATATGTGTGGGGGATATGGTAGTGAAGAAAATCTTTGTTTTATTTGGGTCCAATGTAGAATCAACCCAGTTGGCCCATGTCTTCAGCCCAATTTTGTAAGCAACGGTACTATCTAATTCTTCAAACCCCTCCTCTCCATTTCCAAAAGAACCCCACCTATAAAAAAAAATTATTGACTGTGAATTCATCTAACAACTTATAGAACCTCAGAATACAATTTCACCTTGAACCATGAAAAATGTTTATTCATCATCTCTGCCCCTCTTTCACTCGGTATCTTGCGACTACGGCGGAGTGACAACTGATGATGGTACAATTTGCACCAATTATTTGAGGGAGAAAAAAATTGAACAAGATTATATATGTTGTAGCTAGCTTTTCAACTCACACAGATTTAATCGTCTGTCCACTCATCCACCAAATGTATGTCTCAAACACAAGTATATCGACCCCTGCCCAATGTTGCGCATGATTCGCAATTGCATCCACGTGCAATATTCGTCGGTTTGGATCTGCAATTATTTGCCCATCAGTATTCGACTCGATCAGAAAAGGTGCCCAATAAAACTCGATCGTTGCATTATATTCCTAATTACAACAAAATAACAGTTTTCAATCAACTGATGAACTATCATAGATGAATTTATTCATTATGTATATATTGTGGGATGTTGCTACCATGGCTGTGAAAACAGAGACACCATTATCGTTGCGCATGTATCTCTCACTTGCGGGTATGACAGAATGCATGAGACACGCAAGAGATGCCCATTGGGCTCGCTGAAGCGAATCCCCGACAAACATCATCCTCTTTCCTCTAATCTTTTCAAGCATAGATTTTGCATCAAATCTACAAAACAAACAACTTCATTTTTCAATCTAGCTAATTAATGGTTACATGAATAACTAATTAAATCATTAAGTTAATTTACTTGGCAATTTTATTTTAAGAAATTAACCTTGGTAAAGTGCAGTTATCAAGTTTCCATTCCCAGTACAAATATTCCTTGTCAGGCCTTCCATTCCTTCCACAACTGACTTGTTTATCAATATATGGGCATGTGGTATCATCATATGGCAAATGTTTGGATTCATTAAAAACCCATTTGCCATCTGTCACGCTACACCATTTTGGATCAAACATCACCTTTTTATCATCTTCATCATTCATTCTCTCCTCTAATGCCTTCCTCTGTCCTCCTATGTAAATTAATAATGTCATCAATGTGAGCACAAACCATATATAACACACATAACTTAATGAAGGGATATATGTACCTCTCCGAAGAATCATAGTAGAATTATATATGCCATGAAGCCTAGAAGCATTAAGCTTGATGATGGATATACCGGTGACTATACGTAAATCTTCGATGAATACGAGACCGACAAGTGCGAGGCCACCTATGAGCGATACCGCAATTGAGGCGGAGAGTTTGCCTCTATGTGTATGTGCCTTCATTGAAAGAAAAGAAAGAGAGAGTGTGAAATTAAAGCATGGTTACATTATTGAGGTTCGTTAGAGACCAATTAATAAGAAAATGTCAAGTACTAAAGGGTTAAAAAAAAAAAGGTATTTTTTTTTTGCAATTGTGGGGTCATGCATGTAGTGCTGTGCTAGCTATGAGTGAAGCTGAAGCAAATTCATATATAGTGCGTATTTCCTATTATTGTTGTGATTGTATAGTTTGTCATTATTCATCTGGACTATATTGATCTTTAATTAATATTTTAAGCCTCGAGATCTTAATTATAACATAAATGGGTTGTTAATTAATTAGCTGAATAAGGCAAAATTAAGTAGCTCATTTCTTCAAATAGCCTTTTGAATTAGATTAATACAAAAAATTGAGATTAGAGGCTGGATGAATAACTATTATGTAAGTTTATTTTTTATGAGACTAAATATAATGATAATAATAATAAAGTTTGCAGTAAGTTAAAAATTTGAAGGGATGGAAATGAAAATGTTCAGTTTGTAGGTAACTAACTGCTTTAATTAATATTCTTTGAATTTGTATATATGCTCTATATTATTACAGAGATATTATTTTGTAGAATGAGATGATCTAAATCGTTCTTTCAACTTGGCACGAATCTTAAATAGGAATCCTACCATCTCAATAGGCACCGACTTGAGTTTGATCCAGCTGAGGCCTGAGAGTAAATTTGAATTGTAAAGTTGTGGGCTCCACCGTGCAGTAACATAGGATACGAATCCGCATTCTTACCCGCTGCTATATGCATGCACATGTTTTTGCATCTAAAACTTTTATTTTGAATATTTTTTATCATCCTGGCCTGTATTTTTTTTTAGTAATCCTAGCAATATTTAACCTTTACAATTAATTTATTTTATATTTTAAAAAAATATTATTTAAATTAAAAAAATTAAAATCATAGACAATCTTCATTATAGCGTGAATCATACATAAATTAATTTGGGAGTTATTTAGTCTTCTGTTAAATAATTTAAATTTTATAACTGTTCGGATTAAAAAAAATTTGATGGGTTGGCCAATTAAATTTTAAATTAATTTAAATTTCATGAAGACATCTTATCTAAAAAACTGAAAAGTATCTATAATTTAATTCTTAAAATTTAAATAATATATTTTGAAATTGAAATGTACACAGCCTCTTTAATATTTGTGTGGATTATGATTGAACTGCTGAGATCCAAACTGGAATATTTTGTTGCCTTAGGGCGTGCTTCAGAATCTCGTGTTGTAGAGAAAGGGGAAGGGATGGAGAGGAAGAGACGCGGGTGTTGTCTACTTCTAAACAATAGATTTTACACCCCGAATCAGGAGGGACGGATTTCGCCAAAAATTCACAGCGTGCCCCTCTCTCCTCACCTCCGAACAGTAACTCCTCTCTGCTCCTTTTCCGCTTCTCCTCTTCCGGAGCAAGTAAACGACATAGGCAACTCCTAAGTATGCGTATTTCTCCTTTCTTGTCTTTAATGAAAGAATTATCTCTTCTCTAGAGTACAGCCTTAGGTGACTCAAACTAATTAATTAACAACTCTACCTCAAATAAGGAAATTATATTATTTTGGGTACCATATGACAGGGCTCCTGTTAAGTGTTAAATGATATGCAAAGCAACTATCATAGTACAAATTCTATTAAAAGTGTGTCTTTAGTTAACACAACACAACTAAAAAAGGTAGTTGCATGTAGTTGACTAGTTGGTGATGGTGAATCCTAATCCCCAAGTTTTTAAAAACTTCATGTATTTTTATGATTAATTTAACTTTAAATCATTCTATATTCTCTTCTTTATATATACAAAATAAATATTAATTCTAAAATTATTTTAGATATTGTATAAAAGATATCATACAAATTAATTGAATTTTTGAAAAAAGAAAGCGTACAATTACTCAGAGTATATAATATATAGAGAGAGAGATCTGTAGCGTGCTATTTTATCATGGAACCGACTCCGCTGCTCGCCAAATAGGAGAACAGGATCCTACTTATCTAAATCGAACCATTCATCTGTGTTGAGATTCGTGCATTAAAAATTTAACAGCTAAATTTACACAAGCAAAATATCCTGCTCTCCTATTTAGCGAGCAGCGGAGTCGAATCCTTCTATCATTAGATGTGAAACCGGCTCTCTCATACAAACTGTTGAATTATTTAGCAGTTATGATATAAATCTAAATTTACGAAAATCATTGATAATTTTTTAATTATTTTATTTTTTTATGATCTAAATGAAATGATTAGAGTTGATGAATACCGATCATAATTTTTTTTTTCATTTTGCTATATTCTTTGTTCATTCATTCTTCACATGTTAGTGCTTTCGAAATAGATGATTAAATAAATTTCAAATTGATTCAAAATTGATATATATCATATATTTAAACGATGAACATATCATATAAACATATAATTTAACTTTTCAGTATTTGGATAGTATTTTGTTAATATACTAAAAATGGCAGCACATCTTTAATTCCAAGGCTCCAAAATATAATATTCCTATTATTGAAAATCATACAAATTAAATATATCGATGCGTTTAATAAACGGACGACAGAATTAGGTGTGAAATCTAATATCATCCATTGCCATTAATTCTTTATTAAGTGATGTTACCATGTTATTACTACTTATCTAACTAATTGCAATTCATTTAATTATGGGACAAGTAATATTAACAACAACATTATTTTTATATTTGTCAAATTCATCACACGGATATCGTGATAAAATAAATAAATAAAACAGCATATTTTTTGTAATTTAGATAAATTGTGTATTAAATTAAAGCTGGTTTAAAATTTTAATTATTTAGTTTTGTCGTTTGATTGATAAAAAAATTATTTACAATTGCATCAAATCTTATAAACAATTTAGCTAAATTATAGAGTATATGAATACATTTTTTTTATTAATTTTGTTGGGTATCGCGGTTATTAAAAAAAAAATACATTTGTGAATTTATTTATTTTCTTAAGAAAAATATTTTATTGAGTTCTTCGAATATACAAGAGGATCGAGATGGTCAATGTCTCATCTATTTTCGAAAAACTACATGTTTAATTTTAAAAAATAATATTAAAAAATGCTAAATGTATCATGATTTTTTAATTAAAAAATTTAAACACTTACGATGTGATCTAGAAGCAAAGGTTCAAATTAATAGAGGCTGATAGGGGTGCAAACGGATCAGATAATATCCGACGATATCTGAATTCGTACTTGAATATTAAATATGAATATCTGACATTTAAATATCCATGGGGATATGAATACATATATGGTTTTGAATTTTAAATATCTGTATCCAAATAGTTAATAGATACCATAGTTTTAATATATATTATGAAAATATTTATGTATATACCTACATATATCTGATATCTTGATCTGTATCCATATATATATATATATATATATATATATGTATGTATGTATAATATCCGAATGTGTCTCTGTATCTAATAAATAAAAACAGAAACAAATGTAGTTTTACCAATGTCCGATCCGTTTGCACCCTAGAGGTGATATTGTGGAGTGACAAGTTGAGAAATTATTTGGTCGAGTTGCCCATCAATCACATCATAAAGGACGATAACAATTAACAGCTGTTCATAAAGCACGGAACTTGTGTTATTACGTACATTTAATTAATATCCGGACTTTGCTCTTCTTAATTAATATCTTAATTCTTCTCGATTGTGTTAATTTGTTGCTTCTGATGATCTAAATTTTTGACCAGTAGATCAAGGAAAACCTTGTCCTTGAGCTCGGCTCATAGTCATACTTGATTAAGAAATGTTTGTATTATATTATATTTAAACAAATTAAGATTAGTCCTAAAACTAATTAAGGCATATATATATGTATGCATGTTGCCGACTCTTAATGATTGATTGGCCTAATAACCTAGGTAGGTAGACATTGATTGATTTGAAACCAATATGCCAATACCAAATCAATCCCACAATTAACAATTATTAATATTTGTGCACTGTAATAGTACAGAAACCAAGATTATTGGGTTTGGTGAAACGATAACAGAGTGGCTCCGATGCCATCGGACCTACTTTTAGGTTTAACGAGTTCCACGATCGTTCAATTTATCTTAAGATCTGTGCAAATGAAAATCAAAGTATTGAACACGAATCTTAAAATATATTGAAGAGTGATTGAACACGTCGAACCAAAGTAGGTCCTGTGCCCATCGGACGTACTCTAAAGTCTGGTGAAACCTCTCTTTCTACTTTTCAATTTTCATGGGACACTATCAACGACTCCATTGACATTCGTCAACACCTTCATTTCAGTCGGTGGATCCCTCCGGGGATGGAGGCACTGCCTCTGGGACTTCATATTTCTCTTGCATTCTAAATGTAGACCATTTTGTAGCAAGTCGAGAAAGAAGAGGAAATACATAACTCGCGACACGATGGATTGATTATTTGCGCTTGTTGAATTAGTTTGGATCTACGAGAACACTCTTTTTAGGGTGACAAGGATCTACGAGAAATTGATTTGATGAAATCAACCTGTTGCTTAGATCTGTTCCTATGTCAACTTGCAATATAGCTACCTAGAGAATTCAGACCCGTTGCACAATGGGTCCGTATCCCCTAATGTAACCCATTTTTTTGGGTTTTGGATTGAAACCGTCCCATTAGAATTCGACATTCTATCTCGCACTAGAGTGAAAAAAACGTGCCGTGACGTGACTGACACACCGTGACTAAATGAATAGTCACACGTGCCGTACCGTGCTGTGACTAAAATGTTGAGGGGTGGTCACGGTACACGAACGGTCACGGCACGCGAGTCACGCCGTGACTCACGTACCGTGACTATTCGCGTGTCGTGTCCAAACGTAACTGGTTACGTTTCTCACATTTAACTATTTTTTCATAATTTAAGTTAGTTTTTTCAAAATTCACCATTTGATCAAAGACTTAACAATCCTAATTTCACGTGACTTGCATGACCCCGTGCCGTGCCGTGACCGGATCTTTAGCATGACGTGCTGTGTCTTGTCAAAATTTAAAAAGATGGTCACGGCACGGGAATAGTGACACATGCCGTGCCGTAACTGTACCAGTCCGTGACGGAGCGGCTCTGCCGTGCCATTTTTTTCACTCTATCTCGCACGATCAATCTCGGAATGTGTGCTCCATCTCGAATCTGGCGGTCCATCTCGCACGCTCATCTCGAATTGGACGGTCCTGATTTAAAACCCAAAAATTGAGTTACATTACTGGATCTCGATTCTTGCACAATAATATAGAATTTCCAACTAATTTAGTACAAGCTTAATTTTGCATTTCACATATTCGGGTTTATAATTTTATTTATTTTCATAATAGTAATCAAATATTAATTTTCTTGTTGACACGTCTTTTTGAATTTTTTTTTTATAATGATATTTTAAGAATAACTTGGAGATGAGAATTTTCGGAGAAGTTCTCTATTTGAGGTGATCAAACATTAGTTTGTATGTGATCGGTTTTTAACTTTTTATTTATTTATTTAGTGGTACTGTTTATTACGCTGCAATGAAGGAGACGTTTTGTTGTTCTTGGGAGACTTCCTTTTCTGAGGTGAAATCCAGTAGGAGAAATGTTGATCTCAGCATTAGTAATAGTATTGGAGAAACAGAGCCATTAAATTATATATGCACACGGTGCTTGTAAGCAAGGATCACCGTACCAGTTCTGTCAATTTTCTGACATGAGGTGTCAATTCATTGGATCCGAATCTGCTGCGATTTTTTACTGTAAACATTTTTTTTTTTATTTCTAATTTTTCAAATCCAACTGTTGAATTGTTTTGATATTCGTACACAGAAAAATAAGCTGTTTTAAGATATGTGCGCAAAAAACATTGAATGACTGGATTTAGAAAAACAAATATTTACATGTGTACAATATTCGTGAGAAGATTGTCGAAGGAAGGATTCGGAAGCGTCTAGAAGAGTTTGCTCTTCTTGAACAGTCATTTATTAAGAATTACAAAGTTGTGGTAAAGGATTATGTGAAAGTGAAACAAACAATTGCCACCATTGGAGAGAATATACAGGTGAAGAGGCTTGTGAGATTTAATTTGGGGAGGGTTTGGAGAAGAAAAGCCAGGGCTTTGCAGCCGAGGTTGCTGCTCAGACTGACGTGAAACCAACTGTCACAGCTGCCGATGCTGCTCAGCCGAATGTTGAGAAGACTGAGACAACAGAAACTGCTAAAGAGTACGTTGCTCTTTGAATTTACTTTAGGACAGCAGGGGTATTTATCGTAGTAGGTGCTAATTTTAGATTGTAGCGGAGTTATCGGAAGTAGTGGGTTTATAAATAGAGTTGTGTTTGTAGTAGGATTAGTGGGTTCTAAATAGCTGTTGACATTTTAATTGTGTCATTAATTAAATGTAAAAGGATCGTTATCAATAAATTATGCTTTATTGTATCTTGTAATTTTTTTGTTTTTGCCTTGACAGTACATATGAAGAAATTCTCTACTGTTTTTCGGGTTGTGTTTTCAACTTGTTCAGTTTTCTTCTTGACAAGTGCATCAGGCAAAGATCTAAAGATAATAATTCTCAACATTTGTAGAGGTTTTAGATTTGTAATATAAAATATGTGAACAATTTGTAATTGCTCCATAGATGTGATATTGTAGTTTCAGATACTCTATCCATTTTTTCTAATTTATTCATTATTTACTTTTTTTATTTTTATTTTTTATTTTTTTTGTATTATTTAGTTTTATTGCCGTTAATTATGTTGCATTTGATTTAGTGATATATGCAAAAAGTTGTAATTTAGTTACTAATTTTTTTTCATTTTTAATGTTTTTATTACTTAGGATTGTTGTTATGATTTTTTTTTTAAAGTCAGTAGGTCTAATTTGAAAATAAAAATTTTAAAAATAAAATAAGATTAAGCAACAGCCAACAGGTAATTTGAAAATAAAAATTAGAAAAATACATTTCAAACTTTTTGCAACTCTTAATGACAACATCATAATTATAAGGACTAATTTTATATAATTTCTTCATTGTTAGCACCTTCACTATGTAATAAAATTTGTGGACCGTTCGTTTCCGGACGCGCGATCGACGGTCGATCGGTTGATCGGTCATGAAATTATCTCAAATTGATTTTGAAATGATCATGAGAAAGTGTTATGTGTATCCACCATAAATGTTCTGGAGTATGGTTGTGTCTGGGCCTCGACTCAACATGAAGACTTCGTAACTCTTCGTTGGTGCGATATTTCGTCATCTTGATGGATGGGTAAATAAAATTAAAACTTCATAAAATTTTGATGCAGGGAAACAATTGCGGTGCTCTTTGATTTCAACAGTTCCGATTGGTCAACGACCGACTTATTTCCATATGCCTTCATTTGCTAAGAAAGCAAGAGTATACGTTCCATAAGCCATAAACCCTTGTTTCTAGATTTAATAAAGACGCACCAGAATACATCGTCCATTGATCGATTGGAACCGTTGAAATTAAAGAGCACTACATATATTGTGTTCTGGCAAAGTTCGATGAAATTTTATTTTTATTTACCCATCCATCTAGTTGATCAAAAATTGAAGCATCGTATGGCTATAAACACTTCGTGTTGGATCAATGCTCAGACATAATAAAACTTCCGATCTTTTATGTTGGTTACGTTTAATGTTGTACCTTGATCATTTTAGATCAGATTTGGAACAATTTTGTTGTCGATCGACCGTCGATTTTCTGAGTGAAAACGAATGGTTCACAAATATTTTCTAAATTTGAATGGACATGCAATGATAAAAGTGCATAGAAATGATATTGCTAAGTATTATTTAACCATATAATATGATGTAAAAAAAAATATTCATTTTTCAAAAAAATTCATATGTATTGCTCTTAAAAATTGCAAATAATGGAAAAAATATTTGCTGTTTGAAAATAATTTCATATCTATTGTTGTTTAAAAAGTTATCTTAAATATTTTTTCCGTGATTTCCAAAATAATTGCTGCCTAGTTTTATTTTGTATCACTTATAATTATTTTTTTCAAATTTAAATAAAATTGTTGTACATCTATTAATTTTTTTAGATAAGAATCTCTCTAAAACTTCCTTGTAAAACTTCTCTCTAAATCATTATAATATTCTGGTTTTTAATGTTTATTATTTAATCTATATGTTCAATCCATAGGGCAAATTATTTAAATTTATATGTTCAATCTATATCTACAATCCTAAATTTATTATTCAATCTATATGTAATATGTTCAAATTATTTACTTCCCTCTAAAAATTGTACAAATTTCAATCCCCAGGATTACCAAAATTCCAGCGGGAAGCTTCCCGCTAAAACCCCCCAAATCCGGATAGCGTATCATCTGAGATATCTCAACCCTTGAGAGGCTGGCTTGTACCATCTGAGATATCTCAAGAGGGGATAGTGCAGTGGAATTATTATTTGTGCTTTCATAGTCGTGCAGGATGTATTTGAACGGTTGGGATTTAAACAAAAACCGCTGAAAGTTTGAGATGTCATAGAGGATGCTAATTGCCCAAGGACCATCCTCCTATAGAATTCGTATCGTCTGAGATATCTCAAACTTTGCGTGACTTTTTGGAATATCTCAATCGTTCAAATACATTGTGCACGAAACTCAAAGCTCAAATAATACTGGCCCAACTATGATACATGTTTGTCAATGCAATCCGTAATAGTTAATTTATCACATACTTAGCCTATACATTTTCACAACTTATAAAAATGAATTGAAAAAAGAAGAATTTACAAGCACATGCTTTCGAGCTTCTGTACGACTATAATTAATTACTGAATTAAACAAGAGATGAGACAACAAAATTAGTCCATGCTACATTCACTCAAGTTTGTCAACTACAACATATCTCATTACAAGTCACAAAATGGAAAGTCTGTCAACTACATACACAAGTTTGTCATGCCATCAAGAAATTTAATTCTACACTGGGCTTAAATTCTAATCGTACTAAGTCACAACATATATGATATTCTTGATACTAAAATCTATATTCCACAGATACTAAGATCTTTGTGACACAAAATATATCAGTCGCATTTCAAAGCAATCCCGACAACATCAGACTTGTTCGAATCCAAAAAGGAGAAATTATAAGTTCAAATATTCAATCTCCATCAGACTTGCTTGATACCTGTTTTCAAATAAGTAATTACATTAATGAACTGAGTTTGCTTATCTCCGCAACCACAAGCATAAGCTTGAAGATCAAGCAAAAAACAATGAACCATAATTAACTGAAAGAAACTTACATTTTAAGGCCAAATTTAATTTCAATGAAACTACTCAGTCCTATGGTCATAATTTAAAACTGTTAATTCCTTTCACTTAACTAATCATGAACTTGTAAAAAAATATCAATCAAATAAGCTAAGATATATTAGTATGTAGATTAGTTTTGCCAACAATCCATGAAGTGAATTTAAAATTACCTAAGCAAATGTGCCCATTATATATGAGGATGAAGGGGTGCTGGGGGAATAAAAATAAACTGACAAAATCAAACAAAAAAACAACTCAAATTCACAATTCAGTTGACAACATTCAAAAGGATTTGGGTAATTTTCAGTTACAGATCGGGTAGAGCTGGGATTATTCCAAAGTATAACGGGTCCAGTCAGATCAAGGTGAACACGTACCATAGACTGTTAGGACAATATTTTGGGTCAGGTGCTTATGTAATTTGGGGATTAGTTCTGCATTATGGTATCTCTCATAAATTCTATTAAGTAGGTCAACTTTTCTTTAAGCAAGTTTTGCTGTTTGCTCTAAGTACCACAAATGTAGAGGTTAACTACTGGTGACATCTGATTTCCAGCAGAACTGGAGGTGACCAAATTAGAGTTCAAGTAGTTAATCAAAATTGAAAAGTGAAATCGAGCAAAAGGAAAACAACAATGGAGAGGAGAGAGCTGACCTAGCGCAATTTGCTAGACTTCAGGTACCGTCAAGAGAGAAAAATTCTAGGTGTTGTGGCCGCCTCAAATTTGCTACTCCTAACAGATCAAAGCCGGCTTGCTTGAGCAGCTTGACAGAGGACCTTCAGGAGCAAATTGCACTAGGTCTGTGTGGGGGTAATAGCTCGACAGTGAGTTATACAACTATAGTCAAATGAATATTTACATGTGCAATAAGTAAGCACAAATAATCAATTCATTCTTTTTTAAAATATTCTCTACACCAATTTTGGATCAGCAAGGAACTAAAGATGTCGCTTTAGGATAGTAAAATTCCCTTAACACTAGTAAAAGGCTATTGGATCATTGGTCAGCAATTTAATTATCTATCAATGAAAAACCTCACCGAATTGTATTACATAAAAAAAGTAAAGCCTCTCTCAATGACCCCAACCTGGTGAAGCACTTTTTTGGGATAGTCTCTAAGCAAAAATACTGGCTACAAAATAGTATACTTTAGAACATATACTTGAAAGTACAGAAGCAAAAATTTCCTCTTTATGGCATATACTGCAAATTTTTGCAGCTTGTCAAAAACCCTTCTTTTGCAAAGAAGCAAAATGGAACTAACTTGAAAGTACAGAATACGCAATTAAAAAGTTACAAGTACCTCTTTTTCAAGTTGCTCAAGAATCTGAAGCGCTTTCTAGTGGTATGCTCGCTCGCATTCGACCTCTTTTTCAAGTTGCTCAAGAATCTGAAGCGCTTTCTAGTGGTATGCTCGCTCGCATTCGACCTTCACAAAGAAATTTGTTTGCCAAAAATCATATCAGACACCCAGGCACATTCAATGGAAACTTCACTAATCTTATCTAAAAGTTTATTTTGGTTCAAGCATTTCATCAAACACCTTGAAAGCATTAATTTATTGAACAAAATCAACTCAAAACTTCAATCATTTCAAGTGTTTTCCATATTCGAATTTAATGCTAAAATGAGATCACTTACTGTGTGATCGGAATAAACTTAACATGAATATAATTCAATTCAATAAAGAAGAATGAAAAAGACTTCATTCCAATTTGAACTTTACTGATCGAAAAGTGCAAATAAAATAAAAGAATTCATTGCAGGAGAGTAAAAAAAGTACCTAACAGTACACTTAATTTACAATTAATGCCATCGTCGGCCTAAGCAAGGAGATAGAATTGGGGGATGGGGGTTCACAACCATATGCTTCTTCTTTCATTCACAGCCATATGCTTCTTCTGGCAGCAATGAAAAAAAGGAGAGATAATTGGGGGATGGGGGTTCAACAGCAAAATCGGAAAAAAATATCACGCCATTCAAGAGCAAACTCGGTGGAGAGGCTGAAGGAATAATATTTGGTGAAAATGGCTTTCAACCGCACACCGTCCAAAACCTCTAAAAATTGTAAGATTAAAGTTTGAACAGTCGATCCGAACCACTCAACATGATTTTCATATTAAAATATGTTCAGAGGCCAAATTTTATATTTTTTGAAAATTATTTACTATTTTTTTATATACGTACAATATCATTGTATCTGAACGGTCCAAAAACAGTGATTTTATACATATAAAAAAAATAGTAAAAAAATTTCAAAAAAGATAAAATTTGGTCTCTGAGCACATTTTAATATGAAAATCATGTTGAACGATTCGGATTGACTGTTTAGACTTTAATTGTACGATTTTTAGAGGCTTTGGACGGTGTCCGGTTCAAAGCCATTTGGACCAAACCTTATCCTGAGGCTGAAAGGGAGGGCGTAAGGAGAGAGAGAACAAGGGTAATAGCGTGAGAGAGGAGGGGGGCGTCGTTCGTGTGGGTGGATCGTGAGAGGGGGGCCAGCCTTTTTTTTTTTTTTTTTTTCATTGAAGTCGGGGACGATTTTACTCTTTAACGAATCGACAGCGCAAATTGATTTCATTTACTGTTTATGTCAAAATTTTAGTCCATGGAAGTACGACTCTTTGTTAAAAGTAATTAATAATTGAGGAGTCAAAAATTTATGATTCGAAAATTATTTGTATACAATTAGAAAATAATTCGGATCAGAATCACACAAGAGAGCAAAAAAAATATGACAAAGACTTCTATGGACATAAGGACCTATTTGTAAAATTAACATATTTTTATTTTCAAATTTCAAACAGTCGATCCGAACCGTTCATATTGTTCTCCATATTAATATGTGCTTGGAGACCAAATTTTACATTTTTCTGAATTTTTTTACTATTTATTAAGATGGGTACAAAAAATATCAAATTCAGACCATTGAATTTTGTACCCATCTTAATAAATAGTAAAAAAATTCAGAAAAATGTAAAATTTGGTCTCCAAGCACATATTAATATGGAGAACAAGATGAACGGTTTGGATCGACTGTTTGAATTTTCAAAATAAAAATATGTTTATTTTACAAATAAGTTCTTATGTTCATAGAACACTCTCAAAAAATATAATAGGAAGTTTTTTTAGTCAAGTGAATAATTTAGTTATAATATGAGTATATTAAATAATATTGATTCGCTAACGGTTTAAATTCAAATTGTAAATCTTGTTACTAGAGAGAGGTACACCACGACACGAAACATGATGGCACAGTTAAGTACAAAGTACGACACAGGCATAAGGTGACACGTGCTTCTTTTTTTATTTTGTATTTTATTTGAATTGGATAAGCAAGACAAAAGAGAAAAATTAAAAACTGACAAAATATAAATTTGTAAGTTCTGAATTCTCTGCCATAATATTCTATCTTCTTCTTATTTTTTCAGAAATTTTCGGCTTTATTACTATTTGAACAGGTTTTCAGGTATTACAAATATTATATATAAAAAAACTATATTTGTGTAACTAGCTTGTGATCGTAAAAACGTCATACTACACGACATGACACGGCAATTGTAACTTTCAGTATATTCATGTACTTATATAGGGATGGCAAAAAAGTCCAGTCGGTTCGGAGACCCGGTTATTCCCACTCAGCCTGCCTGTTACCTAGTCGGTGGCGATGTGATGAGCCAGATAAGGCCAGGTCTAAAGACGGGCCAGGTCAGGCTTGGGCTTAAGTCGAAGCCCACAGGCAGCCTGTTGGGCTTATCTGATTTTCTGATTTTCTGATTTTCTGATTTCTGGTTTTCTAGTTTTCTGGTTTTCTGGTTTTCTGGTTTTCTGGTTTCTGGTTTTCTGGTTTTCTAATTTTCTGATTTCTGATTTTCTAATTTTCTGATTTTTTGGTTTTCTAATTTTCTGATTTTCTAATTTTTGTAGGCAAAATGGCAGGTAGGCACGGACAGGCATGGGCCTGGAGGAAAAGCCCATTGGACAGGCTGGGTCTAGATTTTCAAGCCCGTCAGACTGGACCAGACAGGCAGACCAAGCCCAGGCTTGACAAAATATCCGTGGACTAGGCCTATTGCCACCCCTACTTATGTAAGGTATGAGATGTCCAACACAACACCGAATTAATACACCAACTAGTGCTAGACTGTTTGCAACAAAATCCATCAATATTTTGCTTAAGTCAGAAGTAGATTAGACTTATATATTGAGACGTACGGACATATTGTTTACAATAAATAAAGAAAAATCTGATTCATTAAGTCTGATTCAAATATTCGGATCGAACACAATGATCTCGATCTAATGTTATTTTTTCTTAAACAGTAGAAAAGGAGAATATGAGTGCCATCTTCAATTAAGTTGGAAGTCGATTAGACTCATCTGATCTAATTTTTTTTTTTTTTAATTTGATCATTTCCATTGCTTTTGCGGAATTGAAAAAAAAAAAAAAAACAATTTGAATCTGACCTGAGACAGATTCAATTTTCACCTGATTTTCTGTGAGAACCAGATTTTAGATTTTCCCATCAGTGCTAATTTAAAAAAAATGGATCGGAACCATTAAGTTCAATCCAAATATTTAGATCAAATTCAATAAATCAGATCTTTCTATATTTGTTAGAAACAATATATTCTTTTTAATTTCTATATGTCTCAATTTAATAATTTCTACGGATAATTTTTTTTCTTCCAAACTCGTGAGTGGGGTCCACAGTCACACTCACGAATAGAGTAATGGAGAATGGACGAAGCCTGCACTGTTTGATTGGGCCTGGCGGAGAACTGAAATCGTTTTGGGCCTTCGGATGTAATTAATGTCGCTATTGTCACAATATATTTTTTTCTCTTTTCCCCGCATAGTCAATTTTTTTTTATAAACCATAATAAGAAAAAATAATTTTAGAGACCAATATGATTATTTTTTTTACAAAAACTATAAGAACCGAGTTGTCAACTTGGTCCGAATTTTTTTTTTATTCGGGACCAAATTGCCAACTTGGTCCCGAGTTTTTTTTTTATGTAGAGAATAAATTTTGTTTCAAGATCAATTCATGCATCCGAATAAAAATTATTTAAGTTAAAATCTTGGGCATATCACACTATTCAGAACCATGGTCAAAAGGAATTAGTATGTTTTGTTCGAATCTTATTAATTTAGTTAGATAAGTTAGTTATTTTGTGTGATGCATCCTATATATACTTTCCAAAGCCGAACAGAAGAAGGAAAATTGTTACTTTATCAATTGTCATATCAAAATTCGGATTCTTAAAATAAAATTTGATACGACAACCTCTTTAACTCAAGAATATTAAATTTAAAATTCAGATATATCCTCTTTGACTCAAGAAAATTTAATTTGAATGCATGAACAACTTTTATTCGACAATTGATCTTGAACAAAATTTAAACTTGAACAATTTTTATTCAAATGCATGAATTGATCTTTAAACAAAATTTAAACTCTACATTAAAAGAAAAAACTCTGGACCGTGTTGCCAATTCGGTCCCAAATAAAAAAAAAATTCACACCGAATTAGCAATTCTGTTCTATGATATTTATATAAAAAAAAGTAATCATATTAGTTCCCTAAAATTATTTTTTCTAATTATGGTTTATAAAAATAATTCCGCATAGTCTCATACAAAACTATTCATACAAATTGAATATGATTTGATGTCAATAAAATCCCTCACTTCCTCTAATATAAGAAAACCCAATCCCTCTCGCATTTTTCTTTTAAAAAAAATCTACATGTTCTTCATTGTATCTTCCATTCTTGTGACCTTAATCAGATAGTGCAGAAATTTTATACTTCAAGTTACTTTATTGCATTTATTTAAATAGCCCCAACTTTATATAAATAAAATTTCCCATGTGATTGATTTTTGTTGTAAAAACATAGCCCAAATATCTCCTTCTTTACATCTCCAGCAAAATAAAATTTTTAAGATCTTATCGTCATTGTTTTTATATTTAATTTACCACATATCTGAAGCAATAGTGTAAAAATAATATGTGCTTTGCGGACAGGTAAAAATATTTGTATTTCAAATAATAAAATTATTTACATATTTGAAAAGAATATGTATTTTTTTTTTTTACAAAAAGGATAAAATATAAATTTAAACATCTGAATTAATAATTTTTTAGCCATCTTGAAAATAAATATGCACCTGCTTAATTATTTTTGTTCATTAACAATTTATCATCCGAGTAGAAGAAATTACAACTAGTCTATATTTGTCACGCATTTATAATGCAAAAAAATCAAGCACATTCAAAGAATTACAGAAATCAATCATACAATTGCTTTAAATTAATCAAGGTTACAACGAATCACAGACATCTTTTCTCAAATTTTTATCTTTTTTTTTTCTGCGAAATAAACTTTCGCAGAAGCTATGAAGTCGTGAGAAGAAATCGAATTTTCGATCTTTGAACACAACAGTTCTAGAATTTTTTTCTAGCCAACTGTGCTACCTCCTCTTTCTCAAATTTCCATCTTCTTTAAAAGTAAAAAAGTAAAGTATAGAAAAGTTGGTTCCAGGTGTCAGGCAGCCCTGGCAAACACCAGTGGCTGCAGTCGGCCGAGTGATCGGGGTCGGCTTTCTGAGCTGGCGTAAGGTCGCCGCTGTATATAGACGGGTGCGCATCCTTCCTGAGCTGTGACAGGGTCGTGATGTCTAACATGCTAACCGGTGTACGCATTGCACCTAGCACTGATCTCACAACCTGCATTTGGATCGGGTATGAGCCGGTGTAGTTCGACCCGCTTACCGGCACCCTCTCGGTGTAGCAATTCCTCGATGCCGGGTTGGCCCACTCGTTTGAACTGCATTTGTTAGTTAAAAACTTTGTTCAGTAAATTAATCTGATCAATTTATTGGTTTTTGGTATACTTTATCAGATGAAGACAATGCTACATACAGTTTTTGCGCTGTGGAGCAAGCAAGTTGAGAAAAAATTATTTCTTAAAAAAAAACAAAGAAAAGAAAAGAAGAAGGAGAGATGCGTGATTCATCATTCATCCCGTGAACATTTGTCACTGTGCAGCAACCAAGTTGATCTCATGATCTCATCGGACAGCTCTACATTACCCCACCCAAGCCTACAAGGCTACAAGATAGGGTAAATATATGGACAGAGCTATTTTAGCTTCATACAACGCAAGATCAATACAGAAATGAAAAACTATTATGACAGGTGCGCTGCATGAAGCTAAATAAGCTCCGTCAATATTGTTCCTTTTTTTTTTGGCATCAAAAGAATAACTGGAGAAGTCTGTAATAAACATCGGCCGTTTGAGAGAGAAATTAATAGGACTTATTGTAGAGAGTTAAGAGGGGTGAATTAATTACTTGTAATGTGTGGGGGAGATGGATTGAAAGAAGACACGTGTACGGGTGGGATCAACGTTGAGGTCAACCCAATTAGCCCAAGTGGTCAATCCTTTCTGAAATGCAGTCTGCCTATCCATGTCCATGTAATACATGCCTCCTTCTCCCATGTAATCCCACCTACATTCATTCATATTTATCCAAAATATCCATTATGTTTATATTATATATAAGGCAAATTCTTCCATGGACCCAAGGACCTATTTGTAAAATGAACATATCTTTATTTTCAAAGTTCAAACAGTCGATCCGAACCGTTTATCTTGTTCTCCATATTAATATGTGCTTGGAGACCAAATTTTACATTTTTCTGAATTTTTTTACTATTTATTAAGATGGGTACAAAAAATATCAAATTCAGACCATTGAATTTTGTACCATCTTAATAAATAGTAAAAAAATTTAGAAAAATGTAAAATTTGGTCTCCAAGCACATATTAATATGGAGAACAAGATAAACGGTTCGGATTGATTGTTTGAACTTTGAAAATAAAGATATGTTCATTTTACAAATAGGTCCTTGGGTCCATGGAAGCATCACTCTATATATAAAGAGAGAATTCCAATACCCCTTTCATACATATATCATCATGTCTCATATTTTAAATCTTCATTTGCAAAGTTTAAACTATCGATTTGAATCGCTCAACATGATATCTATACTAAAATATGTTTAGGAATGAAATTTTTTAATTTTTTTAATTTTATTACTATTTTTTAAGATAGATATAAAATCACTATTTCTAAACCGTTAAAAAATAATGATTTTCTATCCATCTGGAAAAATAGTAATTTTTTTTTCGAAAATTATAAAATTTCATCTCCAAGCATACTAAATGAATATCATGTTGAGCGGTCGGATCAATAATTTGGACTTTAGTAACAAAAATATAAAATATGAAATATGAAAAACTTGAGGTATTAATTGGAACCTTCCTAGTATATAAAATATCTTTGAACGAAAACCGGAATATTAATGTTACAACCGTCTTTACTTTTTTTTTTTTTTTTGTAAACCTAGGCAATTTGAATATTTGTTTGTGAACGTACCTTTCTATTTCACATGTAATTTGTAAACTTTTAATGGTATTAAAGAGAATATTAATTGCACATGTTTAGCTCATATTAAAAAAAATTATGTGGTACGTACCCTTGTAGAGCTCCTTTATGTGTCCACCAATGGCCAGAATTGAAAGACAATATATCTGCACCTTTCCATGCAACTGCATTTGTTGATATGTCATCCAGCCTCAACACTCTCTTCCCTTGTACCGGTTCTATATCCACCAGGTACGGTGCTCGGTGGAAAGACAGCGTTACACCATAGTCCTATATATTCACACAATCTCCAAGCTAGTCTTTAGAATATATATACAAATTTCACAAAAAATGGAACAAAAAATTATTATGTGTAGTCATACCAGAAACTTATAGGTGTAGAAAGGATCTCTACTGCTCATCTGCGTAGGAGATTGCGGTACAGCAGCATGTACCATGCAAATCAATGATTCCCATTGGTTTCTTCCAAGGGAATCACCTACAAACATGACAGTCTTCCCTCTCATTTTTGTCAGAAAATTGAGCCCATCAAACCTGGGGAGGTCACAATTTAGGGGCTTCCATTGGTACCGAAGGTAGTCGGTATCAGGCCGGCTATACAACTGACAATTGAACTCGGAATCAATGACGGGACAATTCAATGGCTCGTATGGCTGGTACGTATCATCCCGCACCCAAATACCGGTGAAGATGTCGCAACTCGGTTGGTTCGCGGTGAAACCTGGTACCGGTTTCTTGGATACTTTGTGGCGCTTACTTAGGCCGACAGCCAATGCTTTTGAGCTGAGAATTGTCTCAAGAATCAGAAATGTTACTAGAACTGATGATACCATCCATCTGGTACTGGTACAAGTACAACCCATTTGATGAAAAGGAGGAGAAAAACAAAAAGTTGTGAGCTTGATGTGTGTATTTATTGAGGGGTTATATATTTTAGCAAATATATGGCTTGATAGTTTTTGGGTTGGCACGAGAAATTTGGGAAGAGGTGCATGTGAGAGGTTAGCTGGATTATTCACGTGAGGAGAATTTTTGTTTTTAGAGAATCAAGTTTGGAGTTTGTGAAGCCAAATTAATAAGATTTCTTCATGATGAGTATTGATTCTTTGCTTTTGGAATGTATACTGTGGAGATAGAAAAGAAAAGACAAGTTGTAGACAAAGGTTTGAGTTTTTGGCAGAAAGTAAGATAAGATTTAAAAAAAAATGAAGCTATAGGTCCACAAATTTGTCATTGCCAGAGAATATGTTTTAATACAAATAGAGGGCCATCCATTGATTGCCAGTCAAATTGGCTAACGTAAGGTATTAATTCATGGACAAGTTTACATTTATAAAATTAATTCTGACATACACACACACACACACTGACACACACACACACACACACATAGAGAGAGAGAGAGAGACACAGACACACACACACACACATCCAATATTATTATTTTACAACCAATGGATATGATTCTCATCATGATAAATTTGACAAATATTCTTCTTTATCATATATTACATTTAATAAGGATATAATGAAAAGATCACTAATCAGGAGATTTGGAAATATATTCTGTAAACTCAAAAGGAAAGAATATATACAAAGGTGACAGCACCTTCTATGCTTTTCTTTGCACAGAGATAGAGCTAGATTGTCAAGCAGAAAAGAAAAGAAAAAAAGCTAACCTTTTCATCTTCCCTTTTCACATTTCCTTATAATTTTTGTAGTGTTTTTGAAACAGAGGAACATATTCTAGGTTTGCAACTATCATTAGTAATGTAATGTTAATGTGTGATTGAAGATTGTTACAAAATGCTACAACTTTCCATTCCTATAAAATTTCATACTTCAAATACGGTATCTATAATATTTTGGAGCTAGTAGTTATCCTTATCGTGCATTAGGATAGTACATCCTTCAAAAGGGTCTACCTTATTTATTAATATGTTAAATTGATATCGTATATGATAAACTTTTCCTTCTGAATTCTGATCCATCACCAATTGGAGAGGAGAGGTTCAATTGGGCTGAAAACCTGGAATTTTGTGGGCCTTTTATTAGTGGACCAAACATTCTAATTCAATACCTCCTGGTGGGCCTTCATTAGTGGACCAAACATTCTAATTCAATAACTCCTGGTGGGCCTTTATTAGTGGACCAAACATCCTAATTCAATACCTCCTGGTGGGCCTTCATTAGTGGACCAAACATCCTAATTCAATACCTCCTGGTGAGCCTTTATTAGTGGACCAAACATCCCGATTGGGCCTTTATGTGTGGGCCTTTATTAGTGGACCAAACATCCTAGTTCAATTGGACTGAAAACCTGAAATAATCTCTCTTATTCAGAGCTCTTTTTACTTAAAAAGCCTTTTTTCATATTATTGAAAAGTGGTCGACAAGATTTTTTCTTTTCTTTTTTGGAAAACCAACTGAAATTGATGTAACTAGAAGGAAGTGAATACCTGAAATTGGAAATATATTTTTCAAAACAAGATGGAGGATGAAAACACTTTTAAGGACCATAAATCAATTGCGGTCATATTTTTAGTCATATATAATTGTTAATATCTAAAGCGGAATTCAGGATCCCACTGATGAATTAAATGTTATTTTCAGTATGGAATGCGAAGTGAGTTGTCAGATGATAGCTTCAGTGGTGAAATTATAAGAAGAGACAGAGAGAGAGAGATAGAAGGAGAGACAGAAAGGACAATGGTATCAATTTGTTATAGTTCATTGTTTATTTAAGGCTAAGCAATCAACAATCTTAAGAAAATTACGAAATTGCCATCATTACTCAGCTCCCTCTGTTTCTGTGTTGCCTATTATGTTTCGCGACTCTGAAATAATCACAATAACTGACAGATTTTTACTGAATATTTTACCTGTACATACACTATTTTAGTGTTAGAACAAATCTTATATCTTACATTGAATATTTTCCTGTAATTGCATTTTCATTGTCGCATCATATTATGATTCAAACCACTAAGGTAACTCAGAAATGTTTTTAATTTTGTCTGTGGGGAGAAAATAGAAGATGATCAATTATGTATTTCTTTGGTTTTAGAAGGGAGATCAAGGACCTCGCTATCTCGTTTCAAAGGAAAATACTTGTTAAATTGCTTGATTTTTACTGACAGACTACCAAATGACCCAAATAGTAAGCTCTTAATTAACTTCTTCTTAACAATTCTAGCATTAAGTAAACTGTTACATGAGTAATAATAGTGTTTTCACTTCCTTTTTACGATCTAAGTACTTGCCATTAATTAAGCATGATGTGTCGTATTACAATTTACTTTTTCTAATGCTTTGGTCGAAATATCTCGAAATGAACTAAAGAAGATTTTTATCACAACTTTTCGGACTGGGTGCAATTATCATAAAACACAAGTTTCTAAATTATAAGGTCGTGCTAGAAATGGACCCATCAATATATGAAATGCATCATTATTTTGCATTAGAGATAAGCTTTTCAATCATATACAATGCTCCTAATAATGTGCTTCTAAAATATATTGCCGGGTAAAAATCCCAAATAAATGGAGGTATTATAAAGCAACAATAATTTTTATGCAACTCTGTGCAGAAAAAATCTATTTCTCAATTCACATGCATACAAATTTTGGCCAACAGCTTATTTCCTAACTATGTGCAGAACAACTCTATTCTCAATTATAAAAGAGCTGAGCACTCAAAAATTAAACAGCAACATAATCATCCAATATATATGAACACTGTTTTCAGAAAAGAAAAGAAAAAAAATAACTTTTAAGTTATCAACATATATACTACTCCAGACATGAGAAAGCTTTCTTGGAAAGCAGAGGAAGTGAACAACACATTGTCAGACGGAGCCAACTTTTTTAACGCATAAAGTACAACCTGTAAAGGTTAATATATTATGCTTGACAAGTTCCAGCAACTCTTTCTCCGGTAATGTATTGAAACCAAAAGAGCCACTCCAGGTAGGAACATGCTCTTTAGTTGATGGAAGTATTATTCTTTCAATCTTCATCACCCACAAAACCTGAAAAGAAAGAAGAAGAAAAGAAATTTGGTTTTTAGAAATTTGAACTATAGAAGCCATGCAGATAATGAAACTAGCCTGAAAACCCAATTTGTAGGTCTAATTTGGGAAGAATTAAAATAAAAGAGACTATAATGCAATTTTCAGATATCAACCAGTGCTTGTCATCAGGTTCTACTAGAACAGGGAAGACAGTTACACCGCCACGAAACTGGGTTGTTTGTGGTTGACTTAATCTAAGAGTTATGACAAGATAAGGAATTGAGGATTATAGAAAGAATACCTTCTCTAGCTCTTTCATAAGGTGGCGGCACACCCCCCGGCGACGGTATTTGAATCGTGTGCACACAAATGGCAACTCTGCTATCTTTCCTCCACGAATCCTGTTAAGTTAGAAATTACTGCAAAATTATTTAAGCACGTCAAAATTGAGATGATAATGCAATTTCAAATATGAAAAGTACCTGAGGGTAGCTGCTCCTACAACTTCATCATCCTTCTCCAGAATTATAGTGTAGAATCCTTTAGAATTGATGCGGCTAAGATTGGACCTGTTAGAACAAAATGGATTTTTTAGTATATGACCAAAAGGGAAATTCTAAACAATTAAAGAAAATAAATTTGCTAAACAGGCTTTTGTTCTAAAACCAAATAGTTACTACGAGACGCATCGGTTCATCTTTGGCAAAATTACGGCATAAAAAAATATTTAGTTTGCCAGCTTCCTTGGTTAACTCTTGATATGTGAGATACATATTACACTTAGTCATGTTGGTGAATTCTTAACTGTCTTTAATAAAAAAATTAACTAGGTATTATATCACCAAAAATATACCCTCATTCAAAAATAATAAAAAAAAAGTAGGAATACTTACTCTCTATTAAATATCAAATCAGAAATCATGTCGCTATTAGTGCGCGGCTCTGTCAATGGCATAAAACATTCGTGTAGGACTTCTTCTGCAAGACATAGCTTGGCATGCTGCTCTGCCATCAGCTCAGGTTGCAAGTTTGCAGTTGGGTCCTGGGCACACCTTGAATATTTCAATATGCTCCATGTAAGGCCTTCATCTGAGGTAGGGATCACAATCTTTTTGCCAATTAGGCTCCCCAGCATCCTTTCCACCTGCACCGAAGTTTCTAGAATATCATAACAACATTTTACATTTTTATACTCATTGACTCTTGAGTTCATTCTGTGCAGAGGTGTGCACCACCTTTGGTTTGTCAACAATTTAGTCAAAAGACAAAGTAAAAAGAAGATAATAAATGACATACACGCAATCAAAGGAAATGGTAGAATCTTAAAGTTCATTATAGGCAAAAGTATGTTTCTACCAGTATAGTTCATCATAACAAGGGTTGACAAGGGAACACTACGTTATAGGGCCCACATCCAACAACAAAAATTGCATCGCCAGTAATTCTAACAAATCCACTGGTAAGATAGATAAAAAAAGGGGAAAATAGAAGAAATGTCTAGAAAATATGAATAGAAAGAAGAAAAAGGAGATCGACTTTGAATTACCTCACAACATTGGCTACTACAAAACCATGGTTTATCCAAGCAAAACGCCAGATCCTGACAGCCCTCTGTAATGCATCCAATGTGAACTAATAGGATGCAAAAATAAAGAATGTCAGAACTAAGAATGACTGTATCTTTAATACAAATCCTATAAAAAATAGAAAATATTTGAATATATTTAAAAGGTGAGTAAATGTACATCTGCCTTCACATTGCCCGCAACAGACTACTGCGGCTTTGTTGCACAAATCATTTGAATTGGCTTTGTAAACCCCTGAACCGCAAACCCGGCAGCAGCAGAAAGGGCACCAATAGCGTTTAGGAATTTTCTAATTTGGGGAAAAAACAACCAAAAGAGAGGGTTAATTTACACTCAACCAATATTCTAAAGAAAAATATCAAGTGTTTCACTATATTAATGGAATGAATTTAAACCAACAGCAATATGCAATATGTCAATGATCAATATCCAAAATGGTACAATACCATATCTAGTACAATAAAACACAATTATATAATAATTACCTTCAAGCCAACACAAGAAGAATGAAAAGCTGAGGGACAGTTACAACATTTGACAAGAAGACCACCATGGTGGCAGGCTGAGCATATCACATCACTGTCACTGTTATGATCATCACTTTCTTTCAACTGCATACCCAGATTGCCTTTCTCCATCGCCTCCACAAGGCACTTCAGGAGAGATCTTCCATCCCTCAAGTAGATATTTGCTAGAGGTCCCCCAGAGCTTGCCCCTCCAGCATGCAACTCAAAGTTTGTGGCACTGAAAGTCTTGCTGCAACAGGTGCACTTTATACCGTTGCAAGTTATAACTCCATTTTTGGTAAATTCCTTGTATCTGTATGACACTCTAGTCCTGGGAATCACCAGATTTTTGTTTATTAAAAGAGAGATGGCTGTTTTTGAACATGTCAACGGAGAACTTGTGCCGTTTGATTCAGCTTCACAGTAAACATAAGAATTTCCCTTTGATTTTGTGAGTTTCTTCCTCGCTTTAATCGGATTTGCAGGATCTCTATCTCTAATCTTTCTCTTCTTGGATCTCCCCTTGTGAAATTTCAGTGCAGCACATTGAGAGTGATGCTCTCTCTTTGGATCATTTGATCCATATTTCATCAGAACAGAAGTAGAGGATCCTAATGTTTCTCCTGCTATATTTCTCTCTTGAATGATTGTTGTGGCATCTCCACTTGCAGGGAAAGCTTCCATCAGATAGGCCTTACAAGCTTGTAAGAGAGAACCAAAGGACTTGCCAGATGGTGACTGGTAATAAACCCTTCTTGTACTTTTTATGCACACGGTCCATCCAGCTGACAATAAATGCCTTTTAGCATTTGACTTCACATTAGAAGGAGCGATATATCCTTTCTGGTTACTCCTAATGCATTCAATGTATTCTCTTATTGAGTCTGGTGGGTACTCCGGCTGGATAACATTGGCAACTAAATCCCTATTTAAGCCCAGCTGATTCCCTTCATTGCCAGTCGGTTGCTGAGAGTGTATACAGTCTTCATTTGGGCTTGACTGGATCTCTCCAGTTAGTTTATTAGCCTTTAGCTTGCCACAGTTAATCTGCATGTGCGCTAGTTGCTCCTTAATTTGCCCTGATAGGTTCTCTGGCAGGATATTGTCAGTGAGTGCACTCTCAGATAAGACAGGATTTTCCTCTGGAGTTCCCAAATTTGGATCACATCCATTTGAACCTGACTGGTCATCTCCATTGCGATCATCTCTCCAGGAGTGGAACCCACTTGCAAATTCATTGAAAACCTCCCTCAGGGAGTAGTAGGTTTTACCCTTCGGCGACTGGTATCGGTACCGGGTCATGGGCCGGTTGGTATCTCTCCTGTACTTAACAATCCAACCTAAATACAACAGATGTTTTCTCACTGTGTCCTTCGTGACATCTTCATACGTAGCACCTTGTGTCAACACAGAGGAAAACTCTGGAATCAGGTTGACTGGATTCCATGTGCTTGTTGGTCCATAAGGTCCTTTAGTTTTCTTATTCGCTGAAATATCCCCTGTAACCACAGCACAAATGGCGGTTTCCTGAGGAGGGGGTCCTGCCTTCCCTGAGAGGTACTCTTCACAGGCCTTGATGAATGAGTTATAACGTGTACCCTCAGCTGAAAGAAAGTACTTTGCACCCCCTGCTGTCTCCATAAATTTCCAACCCACTGACTTGAGGTGGGACCGTGCAATGTCAGATTTCTCTTTCAAGATTTGATTTAAGTTACCTGCTCGGCTGCAGTTCCTGCTATTATAGGCTTCAACGAAATCAGATACACTTCCCCAAAATGTCCCTGACTGTACTGATGTGAAATTTGTCAAGAGAGCTAGCTGATGCATCAGAATTGGTACTAGAGAAAACCATTCATCACGTGTCCCACGGGTCCATGCACCAATTTTTGAGACAAAACAAGGGTGGGACTTTGCTATGTCCCACAACTGCTGCATCGTGCTGTACAAACTGGTGCTCTCCAGGTTTGCCTCAAGAGCTTCTAGAAACTTCCACCTGCCACGTGTGGTCCACTCACCAGTGATCTCATTCCAATCTAACGATAGGCTGAGATTATGAAGTGGCACAGATTCTTCAATCCCCAAATCAGGAAAAAACACAGTTCTCTGTATGGTTTGTGCAGAATGGCCATTTGAGTGATCAAGGATGATACCTTCCCAGTGCACATTTTCTTTGCATGCATCGACACACATTCCATAGATTGCTTCAGATGGTTCGATCAGGAGGCGGCATGCACATGGGCGTATATTGTTCCTTATCGAGGTCTGAGGGGAATTTTCATCTAGTTCTGAATTAAGAAGCTGAGAGAAGGACATATGCAAAATGCCATCTATTGCGGGTGAAACAGGTACAATTTCAACTAAGTTAGGTGATTGGGGATGGTTGCTTTGAAAGAGGTACTCATACTTCACAATGCACTGTAGTGGCTTCGTATCAATTACCATGCCACGATGCCAGCAACCTTTTATCCCCGTCTCCAAACTAAGTACCTAATAAAGTAATAAACTACTGAGATTAGTTCAGATTCTATTAAATTCAGTTGTACTTGAAATTAATTACTTATAGTAAGAGGTACAGTTTCAGCATGTATGTGGTAAAGATCAGCAGAGGCGGATCCATGTTAAGTGACCCCCATTCATTTTAAAAAAAGTTGTAACTATACATGATTTTCTATATAGTTTAGAGTAAAATGCTATGGGTACTATAAAATTGACCTCCATATGCAGCATGACAATTTTATATGATTGATCCTCATAATAAACTTGAAAGTTTAGCTCCGTTCCTGTAGGTCAGGCAAATATGAACTGGTATTGGTATGATTATTGCATGTTACTACCAGGGTATATTGTATACATGAATTATATGGAAAATTGTTTTCTTCATCTTCGAATTTCCTAGAAGGAAATATAATAAAAAATAAATCAAAGGAATAATACCTAATTTATAAAACTCCGATTATGTGAAGGTACTGTATTTATACTAAAGAAATGCAAGTGACAATATTTCATTTAAAATTTGACTTTTCCGAGGCCCTGACAATTGCACAATTGAAAAGTACTTTAATATGAACTTTCCCAAAATAGTTTAGAAATTGTCAATATATGCTATATGTTATTGCCTTAAATAAAAGCAAAACAATGAAAGCAGGAGCTAAATTTGTAAATGAAGCACATAATTGCATAAATGTCCAAAACTTGTTTGATATACATCATAAAAGAATTTTGTGTAATAAATACCTAAACAAGGAAATAAAAATATTTTTAAAACCCTAACATTTTTTTCGAGGTAAGTAAAGCCCTGACATTAGTTCTAATATTTAGTAAAACCCTAACGCTAGTGCGTAAACAAAGGAAACCTAGTAATAACAACTTTCAAGAATTCATATTGCCTAAAAACTTGCAATTGTTTATGGAATTCATAACATTAGAGGGAATTAAGGGAGACGAGGAATTTCATCAGAAATAGCAAATCTTACCAAAATGAATTCACCCGGAAAAATAAAAAGAAAAGAAAGACAGAAAGAGCATATTTCATCTTAACATAATTTAGATAATGGGATTATACGTCCCCGATTCATATTAGAAAATTTCAAAATAATGAAAAAAAAGAACAATTTCTATCACCACAAATCAATCAAAGTTTAACTAACCTCGACGTGTTCTCCCACTACGAGCTTTTTCATGTCGTTCATCATCCACTTGTCGGAATCGCTCGCCATTGAGAGATTCTTAAAAACGCTTTCTCAGAAAGCAAGAGAGCGCAGCGCTTATTCAAGAAAAAGAAAAAAAGGAAGAAGAGAGGGAGAAATAGAATGCGGAAAGTCCAGTTTCCTTGCAGAGAGAGATTTTTGGAGAGAAATAGAATGCCGTACTCTAATTTCGGCGAGTGAATTTTTAGTCCCTGTCAATGGGTCCCAGATTAATTTCTGCGACATGATACTTCCTTAATTTAAAGTGATCCAGGTTCATTCAAAAAATATTAAAAATACCATTTTCTATTTCTCAACCCCCAGTGCCACGAATTCGCATCCTCTGAGATATCTCAAACTTTGCGTGACTTTAAGAAAATCTTAATCGTTTAAATAGTTTAACACGAATCTCAAAGTACAAATAATACTGATCCCCTGCGCTATCCCCGAATAGACACCGAACACGTTGGTCACGCAAAAATTGAGATACCTCAGAGAATACGAACTCGCAACCCTATTTTCGCGCGCTTCTTAACGGGCTTATATTTAGACTCCGCAAGTGCTAACTGCTAACCCTTTCTGTTTCAGTAAAGTCTTTTCCAATCCACGCGTCAAGATGCAATCGGGTGGTTCTGATTCATGTTAATTACTATTGATAATTATCACAAACTTGTGCTTGCAAAATTTGTTTATTTTAATAATATTATTATTCCATTCATATAGTCCTAATTTGAGGGTCAAATCATGCGCATGTATATAGTTCATGATTTTCAAACATGTACCGAGAACAAACTAATTAAAGACATCGACTAAAAAACCATACTTTGTGCTAAATTCAATCTTGTATAAATTTGTGTCAACACATATATGTAACTTCTGATTGTAGTTTATATGATATGTTTAGCGTTTTATTTTTTTAATGTGATTGTTCATGATGTATTGATGATAAATTAGATATGCTATATATATATATATATAAATATAAACAGTCAGGGGCAAACCCAGATTAGGCAGACCCAGTGTAATCGCTATATAGAACATTGGTTATGATCAATTAATTCAAATTTTCTTTTAAATGACATTTAAAATTGAGAAAGATGATGTGATAGAGAGCACTGGAAAGACGTTAGTGAGTACGCGTCTAAATGAATTAACACTTCTACACGCAAATAAACATAAAAAAAATACATATAATAATGATTGGAGTGTTGATATTCAATCTACAATTTTATTTTTTATTCACAGCTGTCGGTTAAAATAAGAATGGAGATCATTTCCATTAGAACAGATGACAAGCCAACCGGTTGTGGCAGCGTCTCATGCATGCAGGCGACCACAATCATCAAGAATAGAAAAAAGAAAAAGAGCAGATGTGCAAAAACCATTTTTAAGATAAAACGATGGTCGTTTTTTCCATCAAAATTAATGACCTCGAGTATTTAAAAAATCTAGTATATATACTCTATAATGATCTCGATTATTTTAATAATCTTAGATTGAATAATCTAGTATACTCTTCGTAATTGTACTGTGATATATAATTTTAAAGAAAGATAAAACAAAGAAATCAAAACCTTGTAACCCATTCTCTTGTAATATTTTTTTAATAAAAGAAAAATAATTATATAATTCTCTCTTCTTTATCCCCAATTTAAGTTAACTATTCAATACTAGTCAAGTGCCCATGCGTTGATGTGAGAATTGACAATATTAATTTTATACAAGTTTTAACTTGGAGTTAGATTTCATGAAAATATTTTTTTAAGAAATAATTTTTTATTGAACGCGTTTATTTGAAGGGTGACAAAATTAATTTTAATAAAATTCACATAAATCATACAAGGAGGAATTAGTCAAACTTCATGGGCCAACCTTTCAATTTATTTTTTTCTTTTTTTTTTAAATGTTTTATAGGAGTTCTGATTTGGTATTAGAGTAAGATTCGAGCAAGAAGTTAGCAAATTAAGTAGCAAGGAGTATTCGTGAAAGTATAAGAAGTGTCTTTAGTTAATGGCCCCTTAAGCATGTTGCAATTAATTGTATCTCAAGTACGCGAGTGATGGTAAATAATCACCATTTTGGAAGAAAAGAAATTAATTAACTATGCATATTCATTTATTATCGCTCTCATACATCATTGTTCATTTTGGAAGACAAAAACACTTCTTCTACGAACTGCAGTTTTTCCTCCTGATTGTTTGATTTATGGCATGCATTATATAACTACCACAAATTACATATGCTGACACATTACTACCACAAATTATTTTTAAAAGAAAAAGAGGTGCATTTAAAAACTCAAATATCTTTACAAGTCTTTGCAAATGTTAGTCCTCAAGAAACTGAATAATAATAACAATCATCAAAATACACCAAATTAGAAACAATCTTGAACTCTAGGAATTTCAATTGAACATCTCCAGTTGTTCTATTTTTCGCAGCTTGATCTTGGCAACTAGATTATGTGGGGTCAGGCAGTTGCCTATCATAGAGAAGCCCCAACACCATCAGAAAAGGGAGCAGCTTGGATCCGATGCCCATCGGACTCAAACTGAGTTCAATGGGTTCTATAACTGTCCAATCCGCTTCAAGATCCGTGCGCACATATATTAAAACTAACCGCACGAATATTAAAGCGACAAGCACAGACCTTAAAGCCGATCGGACGGTTATAGAACTCATCGCACTCAAATTGAGTCTGATTGGCATCGGACCCAAGCTGGTCCCCCAGAAGGGATATAAAAAAACACATATTTAATCTCAGTCTCTATTGATACTTCTTCATTCCCTCTCTAGCCCGACATAAATGTTATTTAAAAACACATCTTATACGCACACCTTTTTTAATATCTTTTTTAATATCTTATGCATCAAAATTGAACAAGCTCGATCGTAGTGCCAATTGAGGGACCTCATTTAAATTTATTTTTTAATTTCCTCCAATATTTTATTAATTGAGTTTATTTGTACGTAACTACTTTTTTTTTAAAAAAAAAAAAAAAAAAACTCTTATCATAAGATGCATCAAGTATTGGAAGCATATGAAAATTAATTTATATGAAAAATTAACACACCGGTTACATGCATATGATATACCTTATAGTTGTTAAATTAATCACACAAAAATGATGAATTTGTCAATAACTCGCATGATATTATCCATTTCATCTTTCCACATATATGTGTATATTCAGATATGAATATTGCGGATACAGATAAAACTGTTGAACTGACATTTGTTATTATGGGCCAACCATCGTCAGTTTGTATGTTTTTTTTCATACCAATATATTATATCCAGTCGATGCGAACATATTTTGTTGCATTTTAACTGCACAGTAAATGTTTTTATTGTTCAGACTTCAGACGCACTTGTGTTGTTACATACTAATTTCTTGTGTTTATTTTCAATATAAATTTGTATAATCTTCCAGCACTTTCATAATTAGAGGAAATTAAAAAATATATTAGAGGAAATTAGAGGAAATTAAAAAAATATATTTACGCACTTGTTTTGTATAATATAGCTAGCGTTATTTGAATAAAATATTAGAAGAAATTAAAAAAAAAAATTGTAATGACCTGCTGGAATTTACCCTCCATTTCATAATTCCATTACCATGTCAAATTATCCTTCATCTTACATTATTATACCGAGCAAGCCAGAAATATATTTACGCTGTAGTAAAAATCAATTAATGATATTTATCTCATATAGATATATGAAACTATATACAAGTTTAATTTGATAAAAAATAATGCTTATTTTATAAATTTTATATGTGCTTGAAAATCTGTTGAGAAATGAGATTGTTAGCCTCAGAATAATCATGATAGGCATATATAGTTAGGCAACAAATCTTAGCCTAAATGTAGGTTCTTTAATTTATTCAAATAAGCCGTGATTCCTTCTTAATCCATATTAATTAAGTTGATGTGCCAATTTTACATTGAATTAATTGCGCCAGAGTTCCGGAGACAGATAATTAATGGGGATTAATTTTAGGGATGACTAACTCTCTATAAATTGAAATCCTGTAATTTTAATTTGTTCATTGAATATTTGTTCATTTTTGCTGACTATAAATTTTAGTTGTTGTTCGAGGCTTCCAGCTGTATAATACTTGCAATAATACTTTACTAATCACCTTATATATAAATGAATAGCTGTGTCGTGTCGGCTCGTACGAAATCAATGTGCTGGAAGTTGGTGAACAAAACAAGAGATAAAATAAATGAGGTCGGAATGGCTGTTTACAGGAAGCCAATGGATAACAAATGCTATGAAAAAAGATCAGAAAATAAACCACCTCTTTGTCCAGAAACTGACAGCTCAGATGCAGCCTGGTAATGCCTTCTTCCAAATTAAATCTCACTGCTTCGTCTGATTACCTCCTTCGGCTTTAATTATAGGCTGTGGAAATCTTGTATTAGTTCATTTGGTAAAAAATCTAATAGTCCCTTTAATGTTTATTTTCTTCTAAGGTATTATGCATAGATTTATATTTATAACAAAAGATTGCGAAGATCAAGTCCTTTTAAGCATAGAAAATATTTGAACAAATAACAGGTTAATTAATTTTTTTCTTATGAAATCTAATCCTTTATGTTGATCTTCGTATTATAACAATTGTATGCAGGAATACATGGTTGCGAAGATGAAGTCCTTTTAAGCATAGAAAATATTTGAACAAATAACAGGCTAATTAATTTTTTCTTCTGAAATCTAATTCTTTATGTTGATCTTCGTATTATAACAATTGTATGCAGGAATACATCCTTGCATGCGTGCATGCACAAGTTACCAGTTGAGGCCATACCAGTGGCCTTTATGATTGGAGAAGGCACCATACTGGCTAGAATCTCAGGTGGGTGTCTACGGAAAGCCGGGGAAAAAAAGATTTTGAGTCGGATTATGATCTGTGGAAACGTGTTGTTAAAAAATCATACCTGAATGGTATGTGCATTGACAGGTCAAAGGTCAGAAATGTCATGGATATGAGATCATTTTATGGAGGTTATGTTTGTAAAATACTTCTCTCTTTTCTTTATAATTTCCATTCTCGTTTTTGTGAATACCTGCTATAAATATGACATATTTTTGCATCCAAGCTCAATTTGTCCTTATCAAGTCTAAATAACCACTGCATTGACGAACAATTTGAACAAGCATGTTGATTTTTAATCTACATGCCTTTTAATCATGCAATTGAGCCAAAGTATGTCATGAACTCGGCAATTGGATAGTCAATTAAAATATAATACATAACAAAATTGGATTACATTAGTATATACTGTAAGGTCAAGACATCACTTGGATTATATCAATTGAACATAAATTCATTTGAATTTGTATATTGCTTTTATTACGGAACGCAAAAATTGCATTTTAACAGTTTCATTTTTTATTCTCAATATTTTAATATGTATGAGATTTGTTGCTCTTTAAAGGAAATCAAACTGTGGGTTATGAATGTTGTACCGATCAACTCACCAGATACACTTCCAATTAATTATGAGAGGGGCCTTTTTGGAATTTTCCATGACTGGTGCGATTACAAAAAGGAGAAGTCCAGTCTCTATTGCAATTGGGTCAAGGAGCTGTGTAAGAATTGTTAACAAAAAGGAGGTTTATTTAACTGCATTTGCTTCTGAAAATGATTATTTGAAGTTGAAGAGAATGCGAGTTCGGCATTTCTGTTTTGATGCAGCATTTTTCGACTCGACTGGTCAAGAAGATATCAATGTTAACACTTAAGAGTTTTCCTCTTGGTATCTTGCTTCTTTTCGTTTATGTTGTTTTGGAGTTGGTTTTTGGGGCCAGCTAAGAATACAAGTTTGATGGAAGTTAAATTTATGTCAAGTCGCATTAGACTCATTGAAGCTCATGGGATTTCCATGAAGAAATTATGAGAAAAAGGGTTAAGATTAGGTGCTCTTTATAGCTTAGGTTCTTTTCTATAATTAGTGAATACTTTTTTTTTTTTTTGAATTTCAAAAGCCCGTAGGCAATACTAGTACATCAGATTTCTATTACATTGTAACAATACAACTTCCTCTAAAATAAAATCCATAGTAATTAAACAGAGACACCATCAGAGATTAAAAACTACTCTAAAAACATAGAAAAACTATACCCCATATAATTCCATCTCTCTATTTGTTCCTTTTTTGCAAGATAATCCACCAAAACATTTTGGCTTCTAGGAGCATAACAACATTGAAAACCAGGCGACTCTTTGAATGTTTTCCACACATTAAACACTTCTGCAAGAGCTCTCTAATCTATACCAGTTGGAGGTTGTAGATCATTTACCGCATCAGAAAGGATTTGATAGTCTGTTTTGAAAATGCAGAAAGAGTATCCTTCCTTCCTAACCTAAAGAATAGCATCTTCAAGTGCTTTTGCTTCCGATTGGAGAGAACAACAAGCTTTACAAGCCGATGATGTATAAACAAGAAGAGAGGTACCTTGTGTAACTGTAAAACCAATTCCACCCTCCCAACCTTGTAACCATGAACCATTAATTATGCAAACCAAGTCAGTTGAGTTTAGAGAATCATCAGTCATCTGCACCTGTTGTCATTGTTGTGCGTATGTAGAAGTTGTAGCAATCAAGGTTTCAGAATTTATAGAATGCAAGAAGTAATTGAATCTGTCCATTGATGGATTCTTAGCAGCATAAGTTTTTTCATTTCAACATCGCCATATTGCCCATGCTATGTTTACAAAGACTATTCATTGCTCATCTGAAAGGTCATGGCTCAGAATAGAGAGTGTATGAACCAGAGGTGTAGAAAATTTCCCAAAGCGCAGGGGTAAAGGAGAGTTAAACTAACATCCTCTAGCAAAATCACATAGGAAAAACATGTGAACCACGTCTTCATCAAAATTCCCACATATAGAACATGTAGAGTCAATTCTGATACCTCTTGAAGCAAGAATATGGGACAAGAAGCAAGGCATTATTGAGTAACCGCCATAAGAACAACCTTAAGCGAGGTAACACACTTCCCTTTTTCCAAACATCGCTCCATAGGCTATTCATTACCGGATTTTGATGACTGCTTGAACTTGATAAGTTTAAATATGCATTTTTTTACTGAAAAGCTCCAATTAGTACATGGCATAAAAATAAGTCTGTCAGGAAGGTGTTGATCAAATGGAGGTTGAATAGATGAGATAATAGTCATACAAGCCAAGTATTCCAGACTTTGAGTAATTTTTTGAATATCTCAACTTGTGCCTTCATGTAGCAGCAGGTCTTTAATTTTTAAGGCGGCATGTTGATTGCTTGAAGGTTTTAGTTCCAACGCATTTGAAAACCAAGGTTGACCAAAGATTGTACTATGGCCATTCCCAATTTGCAAAGTAACTAGAGGCGCAAGTTTAGATCTCAAATTCATTAGTGAACGCCAAAGTAATGTGCAGTTATAAGTTCTATGTGAGTGCCACAGAAAAGATCTTGGAAAATATTTCGCCCGCACGAGATAAACCCATTGTGCATTTGAGAGCCCGAAGCAACTTTAAATAAGATCTTTAGCAATAAGCTGTCATTCATAGTTTCATAGTGATTACTTTTTAGATATCATAAAATTGAGGTCAACATGTTATTTTTGTTGAGAACATTTAGTAAAATTAAGAGATATATTGTGGAGTGGTGGAGAATTTTGGAGCTGAAATGGTCTATCTGCATATTACTATGAGAGATAACTTTTGACAACTTAAATTTGGGACACTTTTACTTATTCTTCATTGTTAGCTTTTTCCTAATTTTACCATGGTAATTGTGTCTCTCAGACTTTTAATTGGAAAAGTTACCAAGGAAGGACAATGTCGGGTATGTTTTGAAAAGAAATCAGGGACAAAAACTAACACAATACATAGGAGCTAATTGGATTCCCGTGTTTTAATACATGGTAAAAGACAATATTACATGTTTCTTTGGGAATTTCAAGGGTCCTGCATCAGAAATGTTTTCTTTTTATTTATCCTTTCAAGATAAAAGCTTAATATTTGTCTTTTATTTTATTTTTTATTTTTCTGAAATAGAGGGTTTGGATTATGGCTGTACAAAAAATTCGTGGTTAACTCGAAGAAGTTCGAAATCGGTTCGAAATTAATTCAAACCAGTTCGAACCTGGGCTGGTTCATTTCGTTCGCGAGTTTTTGAGGTTCGAATCTTCGTGTAATCCTGACCGTCCGCAGAAAACATAACCCTAGCGCTCCCCGACCTTTCTCTTCCTTGCTCTCTCTCTCGCTCGCGATAAGGCTAAGAACCTGCTCTCCGAGTAATCCAGCCGTCTCTCTCGCGATAAGGCTCCCCGACCCCGCCCGACCGTCTCTCCTCCGTCGTTGGTCGCTCCTCCGCTCTGTCTCCTCTGCGATTTGTCATGGCCTCGGGTAAATCTTTAACCCCCTTTTTATTTTCATATTTTTCTGTGGCTTTGCTTGCTTGCGAGGATTGTAGCTCCCCCTCTCTCTCTTCTCTCTCTTCTCTCTCTTTCTCACGCATCACGCAAATACACGATTTGGCTTTGCTTGCTTCTGTTGTGTGGCGTGGTGTGATTTCCTCCAATTTTTGAGTTTCAAGTTCAAATGGAAAATTATGCCTTCTACTTTATCCCCTTTCTTTATATTACAGTTGGCTCCATTTTTAACCTTCTCATTTCATTAGCTATTGCAAATTTGCAACTTTGTATGATGCATATAAAATTTCTTGCAAATTGAGATTTCTTTATGGTTTTCGTTAGTCTCATCATTGAATTGACCTTTCACACAACAGAAAAAAAAAATATCTTGCCATGTGTCAAATAAAACTAAAAATTGAATTGAAAATTTGGATTTGATTGCATTTAGTTGAGTAAACTAAATAGGTAGATATGTGCACCTAAAAAGAAAGGGGATAGTATACTACTGATTGGGTCTCTCTTACTCTCTCTTAGTTGAGTTTTGATGGCAGCACAGAATAATAATAATAATAATAATAATAATAATAATAATAATAAAAATAATGCAGATAAGGTGTTTGTTGCATTGCCTGAGACTAATTATGAGGATGGATTATCTGTTTTGTCATGGTTTATTAATTATTTCTCCCAGCCAGGATAAAACAAAAATCACCATCATTCATCTCATACCAAGTTCATCAATACAAGCATTCAAAATTGTCTGAGCTTTGAACTGGCACTAGTTACGTCCAGCATCTATGTATAGTATTTCTGATATTTCTCACTTGAATTCCAAAAATATTTTGTTTTTAAAGGGAAAAAAATAGATGCACCATAAAATATTATGTGATGAATATGTGGTAGTTTGTGCTTCAACAAAGTGGCAGTTTAATAAATTGTAAAGTTGATCAATATTTCTCTATTGGTTTTGGTTTCCAGGAGCAACATATGTCCGAGCAAAGATCTTAGATTCCCTGCTCTGATCGTCCATCGAGTGTCCAGGTATTCATTTTAAGTAACTTCAATTTTGTGTAGTTTGGAATTTGGTATGGTTTAAGATTGATTTTGACATTCCTTAAAAATTGATAATTGGAATAAAGGTTCTGACAAAGTAAATTTCTTTTTTTAAAGAGATATACAGAGACATACTTCAAATGAGATAAGATGCTTATGCTTCAGCATTGTATTATATAGTTTAGAATTGACAGATACAGCTGATAGATTACAGTTTAGAATTGATATGTATGGTTTTTTTTGTTGGAATGACCAATATGCCTCTTGAGTTTATCATGCATCTCTTGTTATGATGCTTGGATGTACAGTTTTTTTGGTGTTTCAGTTATGAACTGGGTTCTTCAGTAATTTTTGTATTGACAGTTGATACAGCTGGTAAATTGCAGTTCATAATTACTGTGCTTGGCTTTTTAACTGGAATGACCAATATGCCCCTCAAGTTTTTTTTATTGTATATTGCTTATTATGATGCTTGAATGATATAGTTTTTGTTTTTAATTGGTATCTTTTGCTTCTCACTGCAAAATCACCTAGCAGCTGGATGCTTATTTTCTGAAATTGGTAAGTTTAACAATTGCTTTTGTGTTTTCTTGTCCTTGGTATATTTGTGCAGAGGATGGCATTTACCTAGCTTACTCAGATTTTCACTCATTCGTGCTTGGAGATTTAGCTTGTAGCCTTGTACCAAGGAGCTAAACCACTAGTTTCCTAAGCAATTTGAAAAGGTTCTCTCTTTGTCACTACCTTTTTTCGAAAACCTTGCAAAATGGTTCTTTCTCTATATAAAATGGAAACAAAACGAATGTAGTTCTGCAATAAAAAAGTTTGATTGTTGAACCAAAGACTAGATTTAGATGGTATCACACTGTAGTTTTACTTTTCGTGGAAAATGTTGCAAATGAATATCTTACATTATTGTTCTTAAATAACTTTGACAATTTCCTTTTGGTTCCATTTTGTTTGTTTAAAAGGGGCCATTTAGGCTAGTGGCGGAGGACGGGAAAAGTGTTCATGGGTGAGTATAATATTTGCACTGATATGCATGGAGCTGGTTTCCATTATGTACCAGTACTAGATACTGTTATTATTAGCTCCGATACTGCTACAATTGGTGTTAGTACTAAACTACTGATAATGCTACAATTGGTGTTATTTACGTTATTAATTTATTTATATTACATTTGTCTGTTTTTTTTTTGAATTGTCTTATTTTCCTTGAAATAGAGAGTTCAAGGATGATGATGGAGCCATTCAAGCATTTGATGAATCTGTATTTTATAATGAATTTTAACCATTTAATGTTTTATTTAGGATAGTATTTGGGTTTGTTATAATTCTAAACCTTTGATGAACTTTAATGTTTTAAATTGGATTTTGATATCAACTTTGGTGTACTGTGTATTATTTTTGAACCTATTTAATAAACTGCTGGTTTCCATTATGTACCAGTACTAGATACTGTTATTACTAGCTCCGATACTGCTACAATTGGTGTTAGTACTGAACTACTGATAATGCTACAATTGGTGTTATTTACGTTATTAATTTATTTATATTACATTTGTCTTTTTTTTTTGAATTGTCTTATTTTCCTTGAAATAGAGAGTTCAAGGATGATGATAGAGCCATTCAAGCATTTGATGAATCTGTATTTTATAATGAATTTTAACCAAGGATTTAAGCAGTATTCGTCTCATAAATCGAAACTAAACCAACATAAATCACTGTATAAACATAACTAAATGACATGAATTATTAAGGAGATGTGTAGTTTGGAAATTACATGCAATGTGATCCACATGCCTATCTCCAATTTGGTCACTTTACCTTAATTTGATTTTGAGGTCAATCATAAATTCAGAGTGCATAATAAATTGAATAACTGAAAAAACTGAATAACTGAAGTCTGAATAACTGCATGATACATACAAATAACAGAATATCATATAAAAGTTAACTGCTGAAAAAACTGAATAACTGAAGTCTGAATAACTGCATGATACATACAAATAACAGAATATCATATAAAAGTTAACTGCATGATATCTGTAAAAATATATCATATAAAACATAAAACATGAAACATAAAATACAAACTCCCACTAAATCTGACAATTCTCTTTAACATAAATATCCATGTGAGCGACATGCTCGTGAAACTGTTTGGGTACCAATCCCTTAGTAAGTGGATCTGCTAGCATGGAAGCTGTACCAATATGCTCAATACTTATAAGTCCACTCTGAACTCTTTCATTCACAGCAAGAAACTTAATGTCGATATGTTTGGATTTCGACGAGCTCCTGTTGTTGTTGGAATATAGTACTGCTTAATTATTGTCACAGTATATCTTGAGTGGCAACTTAATAGTTTCTACAATACGCAGCCCAGTGACAAAATTCCTTAGCCATATTCCATGGTTCGATGCCTCGAAACACGCAATGAATTCGGCTGCCATGGTGGAAGAAGCAATCATGGTTTGCTTTGCACTCCTCCAAGAAATAGCTCCTCCAGCCAACATAAAAATATAACCTGATGTTGACTTCAAGCTATCCTACAGCTCGCAAAATCGGAATCAGCATATCCAATGACCTCAAGCTTATCTGATCTCCGATATGTCAGCATATAATCATTTGTTCTTTGCAAGTACCTGAGTACCCTCTTGGCTGCTTTCCAGTGATCCATACCAGGATTACTGAGATACCGGCCTAACATTCCTGTGATGTACGCAATATCCGGACGCGTACACACCTGAGCATACATTAGACTTCCTACTACTGAAACATACAGAATCTGATGCATTTCTAATTTCTCGAGTTCTGTCTTTGGACACTAATTGAGACTAAATTTGTCTCCTTTTGCAATAGGGGTATTTCCTGGTTTACAGTGTTCCATGCCATATCGCTTGAGAATTCTATCGATATATGCTTGTTGTGAAAGTCCCAAAATACCTTATTTCTATCTCTTTGTATTTTAAGGCCTAACACATATGATGTTTCGCCAAGATCTTTCATATCAAAATGCCTAAAAAGAAATCTCTTAGTTTCATGCATCATGTTTATATCATTACTGGCAAGCAATATGTCATCAACATATAAAACCATAAACATAAACTTACTCCCACTGAACTTGTGATATATACATTAATCAACCAAGTTAGGCTCAAATCCAAATGAGACAATTACTTGATAAAATTTGAAATACCACTGTCAAGATGCTTGCTTGAGTCCATAGATGGATTTCTTTAATTTGCAAACCATCTGCTTTGGATCATTAGACTCAAAGTTAGGTGGTTGCACCATATAAATGCATTCATCAATGTCGCCATTGAGAAATGCAGTCTTAACATCCATCTGCTGTAACTCAAGATCAAAATGCGCCACTAAAGTCATGATAATTCTGAAAGAATCTTTCATAGACACAGGTGAGAAAGTTTCTGTAAAGTCCTTGCCTTCTTTCTGTGTAAATCCCTTAGCAACAAGCCGCACTTTGTATCTTTCCACATTACCTTCTGAATCCCTCTTGATTTTAAATATCTATTTGCAACCAACAGGCTTCACACCTTTAGGTAATGGGACGATATCCCAGACTTTGTTGTCATACATTGACTTCATTTTCTCATTCATGGCATCAATCCATTTCTAAGAATTCGCACTTTCCAAAGCCTGACGGAGACTGAGAGAGTCATCCTCCATCATGCCAATGTCGAATTCATGTTCTTGAAGGAACACAACATAATCCTTAGATATTGCGCTTCTTCTCTCTCTTGTGGATTGCCTTAAAGGCACTTGTTCTTGAAGTTCTTGAGGTGGTATAGGTTCCTCTTCAACATCAATATTATCTTGTATCAGATTCTCTTCTATTTCTGGAACAAATGACAAAGTTGAGTGACTAAAAAGGGACAAATCAAACTTGAGTAATCAATTTGTGATAAATAACAAAGTTTAGTGATCTCAAGCGAAATTTACCCTATTTAAAAATTATAATTAACTGTTTGGATCGTCTGTTTATATTTAAAAATATATATATATAGAGGTTGGCTAATATACAATCGATTGTTCTTGAGCTCCCGTACAACCAAGTCATTTTCTCATTTTCAAAGTCTAAACGGTCGATCTAAACCGTTAGATGTGATCTCTATATTAAAATGTGCTTGTAGACCAAATTTTATATTTTTTGGAATTTTTTTTGCTATTTATTAAGTCACTTTGAAAGTTGCTGATCCAACGGTGGTTTCTATTTTTACTGTTTGGTTAAGCCACCGTTCGATCAGCGATTTTCAAAGTGGCTTAATAAATAGCAAAAAATTCAAAAAAATGTAAAATTTGGTCTCTAAGCACATTTTAATATAGAGATCACATCTAGGGCTGTCCAAAAAGCTCGTGGCTCGCTCGTGACTCACATCTGGCTCGATCGGTAACAGCTCGTTCGATAGTGGACTGAGCTATTAACGAGCTGGCTCGCTAACAGCTCGAGCCAAAATTAACGTGCTGAGCTAAGGCCTTAGCTCGCTCGCCATCTCACGAGCTAGCTCGGCTAGGCATCAATTTGTGAATTTGTATGAATTTGTGTGTGTTTTATATTGTCAAGCATGGTCCAGCTCGGTAAAAAAAGGTTTGTAAAATTTATTTTCTTCTTAAAACAAGGTCCAACCAAACCCAGTGAGCCAGCTCGCGGCTCGTGAGCTGGCTCGCGAGTTGGCTCGTCATGAGTTTGAGCTAAGATTTTAGCTTGTGAGCTGTTAACAAGCTGGCTCACTAACAGCTCGGTCCAGAATTAACGAGCTGAGCTAAGACCCAACTCGGCCCGAGCCAGCTCATTTACAGCCCTAATCACATCTAACGGTTTAAATCGACCGGTTGAACTTTCAAAATCAGAAAACGACTTGGTTGCACGGGAGCTCGGGAACAATCGATTGTATATTAGCCAACCTCTATATATATATAGAGTAAGGCTACCATGCTTTGCAAATTAAAGTGGGTGTTTTAATTTGCGCTCATATCTTTATTTTCAAAGTTCAAATAGTCAATCCGAACCGTTCAACATGATCTCCATGTTGAAATGTGCTTGGAGACCAAATTTTACATATTTTTTGTATTTTTTTTTACTATTTAATAAGCCACTTTGAAAATCTGAAAATCCGGGTGAACAGTAAAAATTTCTGGACCACCGGATCAGCGATTTTCAAAGTGGCATAATAAATAGTAAAAAAATTCAAAAAAATGTAAAATTTGGTCTCCAAGCACATTTTAACATGGAGATCATGTTGAACGGTTCGGATTAACTATTTGAACTTTGAAAATAGAGATATGAACGCAAATTAAAACAGCCACTTTAATTTACAAAGAATGGTAGTCTTGCTCTCTCTCTCTCTGTATATATAGAGGAATCCAATTACACCCTTTTTTTGACACATCTTGACACTATTTTTTTATAGGTCAATTTTGTGATTTCAAAATCCAAACAGTTGATCCGAACAGTTCAACATGATTGGTATATTAAAATGTGCTTGGAGCTCAAATTTATATTTTTTAATTTTTTTTTACTATTTATTAAGAGGGTTACAAAATCGTTGTTTTTCAATAGTCCGAAAACAACCATTTTGTAACCGTCTTAATAAATAGTAAAAAAATTCAAAAAAAAAGTAAAATTTGGTCTCCAATCACATTTTAATAAACTAATCATGTTGAACGGTTTGGATCGACTATTTGGACTTTAAAAATGATAGGTGTCAAAATGTGTCAAAAAAAAAGTGTAATCCGATCCCTCCTCATATATATATATATGTATGTATGTATATCTACAACACGCTGTTTACATCTGGAAAACTAATCAAAAGGGCGATTTGGTGCTCTTCTGTTTAGAAAAATTGAATGTTTGAATCAATTGTTTATACTTAAAAACAAAATAAAAATCTACAACATACTGTACACATCTGAAAAACTAATCAAATTAAGAGCAATTTGGTGCCTTCTCGTTTTGCATTTTACTGTTAATATATTTTCCAACAATTCTGATGCTTCTTTCAATAATATTTTATATGCATAGCCTAAAAATAGTAAAATTTCATATCTAGATCTCTCACAAGTATTTGGTGAAACATTTAGGTGCATTAATTAACTAAAGCTAGTAAATCCAGACTGTTTACTTATCCTGTCACCGATTTTTGTTGGCACCGAATTGAGTTTGGAGAGGGTCAGATCTATTAATTGTAAAAAGATTCCCTTATAATGGAGAGGATGTCAACTTCATTACCATCTCTCACATCTCACTCATTATCACAATTCGCCGAACATCCAAATCAAATGGATCCGCCGAATCGTCCCAAGCTGATCGATCGAGATGCTGAAGCTTCTGACTCAGCGTCGTTCCTAACTCCCACCGATTGGCGTCGGCAAATAGATACGCTAGAAAACCTGGTCGCAACCCTGAAACAAGCTCTCACTGTAAGTTAATCAAGTAATTAATCGAGTAGTTAATTGAGTAGATCTAATCGAGTAGTCTTTGGCGCATGACAGTTTTTGAGATGAGTAGTTAGGATTTTAGAGTATCTTCAGGATTTTTTTTTTTGCCACCATGACAATATTAGCCCTATTTTATCTCTTCAGTGTCAAGGTCTTGTTCATAAAAGCAGTTGAGCATCATGGTTCTGAAACTCGGAATCAGAATCCGAATCGGGTTCTTGACCGTGAAATCGGAATCGGATGACTCGGCCGGAATCGGGCGAGTTGATTCGGAAACTCGGTTTTTTTTTTTTTTTTTTTTTTTTTTTGCAGAAAGTCTGTTTTGTAGCCAAAAGCTCCAAAACATAGGAAATAATTAGTAAAAAATAATTTATAATAAAATTATGTTAAGACAAAATATTACACTCAAATAATTCACTAATTTTGTAATGTAATACAAGAATTAAAAATTAAACACACTTTTTATTGCCAGAAGCTATGCCGAACTGGCTAGATTATCTCATCGTTCTCCGTATTAAAATACAAATGAGGATATTGTTGTCCAGGACCAAAAAGAAAAACATTAATGTAGTGTCAAATGAAGAATTATTAATATTCTCATATCCAATATATAGATTGTATGTGCTAGAAGAATTGTAGTTTGGTTGTACTCCATATGAAGATGAGCTTGAATTATATTCTCCACTGAGCTCTGAGGTCCCATACATGTCATCATAAGCAGTGGATTGATTCGGAATCTGTGTTTTGAGTTTTCAAATATGTACTGAGGACGCCATCTCCTGCCTAGGAAATTTTACATATAGTCAAATAGAGTCACATGCATTGTCCACAAATTTCACATAGAGTCAAATATGTTGTGTTTTCATTCATTCTTGCATTATCTAAGCGTGCCTAACCCGTTTCTAAACGAGCAATATACAAAAACTGTTGAAAATTTTTTTTAATTGAAAAAATGTCAAACTCGGTCAAACTAGGCTAGAATTCAGTCAAACTCGATCAGACTCGGCCAGAAAATCGGATAACTCGACCGAGTCAGACACTGTTCATCCAAGTTTTGCTACAAATCTCGCACAGACGAGGAACTCAGGCATAACTCAGATTGGACCGGGCCGATTCCGAGTTGACTCGGAATCGGCCGAGTTTACGAACCATGTTGAGCATGGCCAGTCTTGGATCCGACCACAGTGTTTGTAGGAATTCATTGGGAAGGTCACCTTATTTTTTTTTCCAGACTCTTGCTTGTGACTTCTTACATCGGTTCGAACTCCAATATCCTTCCTTTAGAGCCTAGTTGAGCATGCATATGACTGAGTTAGAAGCCTGGCCTACCTTCACTGGAGATGCTGTGAATTGCACATTTTATCTAAGCCTTGCCGATGCAAAGGCATGAAATAGCTAGAATTCTTACCTCCCTTGATAGCAAATTACACCTTGCTCTTCGTACCTATGGGCATTATATATATATATTTGCATGTGAAACTGAAGTCTTGCATTCCATTTTCTAAATTTAAAATTTTATTGCAGTGATTGTCACTATAATAATCTAATATTTATGATTTCATTGCAGGAGGAAGAAGGGAAAAGGAAAAAACTGTTCTTGGAGTATAAAGATCTAGAGAGCCTTCATGACAGTCAGATGAAGTTGCATTTGGACCAAATTAGCACACTTAGGGAGGATAACACTAGACTGCTCATGGAGAAGAATGCAATGCTGTCAAAAATTACCAAGGGGGGAAGTCTACTGACCCAAATAGAAGAAATTTTAAGAAAATAAAGACTGAAGTGGGTGTTCTTTTTATCTGTATTTTTGTGAGCAGGTTTTGACCATATCTGATTTGTTTTGATTATGATAAATACGGTTTGATTGATGTTAGTTCCTGGATATTGTTTTGACTTGTATTTTTGTGAGAAGATATGCAGATTTATGGTATTGAACACATCTGATTTTTTTTTTTATTAGGAGAAATACAGTGTGATTGATGTTAGTCCCGTAAAGAACAAATTTTATTGCATTAGAAATGTTTGTAGAAAAGTTGATTTTTAGTCATTTATTTGTCTCGCGCCCCATTATTCCCTTTACAAAAGGGGAGTGCTATAATGAGGGCATATATTATGATTGGACTGTTGGATGATGTTTGGACTGTTGGAGGTATTGTTTGTATGTTTCTACTTTTTTTAATAGTCTTATAGGAGCCGTTCGGCAACAAATGATTAAGAACTTAAGGAGCGCTAAGGAACCGATGTTCGATTGTCTTAATCTGTGGGTGAAGGATTAAGCGCTTAAAGAGGGGGTATAGGTGTCTTAAGGTCCGGGCAGGAAATTAAGATCTGGGTAAAAGGAGGCTAAAGGAAGTGTTCTTAATCCGTGCTAAGGAATTGGTGTTCGGCAAAATTAAACAGCTAAGAAAGTTAAAGAAAGCGGATTAAGCCTTAAGAAGACTTATTCATACTTGCCGAATAGCTCCATATATTCATTTGAAAGGTCTTCCCTTATAACATGGCTAACTGTAACTTCCCACTCCCTATCAAGATTTCTCCACGCCTTAACCATGAGTACATGTGCCTGAGGTACACTCCACCTGTCCAAAAACCATCTACAAATCTGAGTTTTTTCTTTAAAAAAAGAGAAAAGGTATTGCTTCCGAAATTTTTAGTAGTTTCACCGGGGATGGGAAGATCTGTACTGTCCCTGGCTTTTTTTTTTTACTGCTTGTTTAGTTAATGTTAAGTTTGGGAATTGGATTTTGATTAAGTGGGATGGGATAAATTGTTCCGTCCGTAGAGAGGGGATAATTTAACCCGTTCTACTTAGATTTCGAAATTTCCTAGAATCTTTCCTCTTTTTCGATATTTTTTTTATTTAATTTTGATTAATAAAAATTTCGGCAGCTAAAAACCTAACTTTTTAAAAATCTCATATATGGTTTACAAGAAATTGATCATACATGTTTTCCCCTGGCCCCTCATTAATGTAGTGTAGGCTCTGCAACTAATCATCATATGAAGTTCAAAAGCACCTAATCGTCGTAAAGATAATGATTCTTTTATAATTTTGATTTCTATTATTTTTGAGAATTATCATGAAAGCCCAGTTGTGGCACCATATTTGCTGGATGGGTACCATCTATCGTTTCCTCAAAGATTCTTCTTTTGTGCATCCCTCCTAAAATGTCAATTCAGTACATTGTTAGCCATAGTTGATTTCTATTTTGAAACTTCTTTTAGTGTGTTATACCTACATTCTAAAAAGTAGATGGCTCTTTTGTTTCATTATAAGATGGTATGCCACCAGATAGGACTTTTCCTATCAACTGCCTCACCAGAATCCATGGCTTTCAGAGCTTGCATTAACCTTGCACACCACTGAAATATTAAAAGAAAAAAATGAAATTTTAAGTAGACGCAATACAGTCATCAACTTGTTGTTCATATATCAGTTAATAAAGCAACACTAAATAACAAAAGGGTAGTTTGCATATCAGGGAAAATGGAGAAGGGAAGGGACATATTTTATTTGGATGACATTGTCATCGGTCCAATATTTTATTATTATTATTTTTATTTAATTAGAAAATATTATAATTTTTTTTATTTTTTTATTAAAATATTGGAAATATTTTTATATATTTTTTTAAATTAGATATAATACCATATAATTTGATTTATTAGAAAGACTTAAACAAATAACCTGGATCAATATTTTTCAGATCAAATTTTTCATGGCTGTAAGAAAAATTAAAATATTTCTTTGTGTATTATTAGAAAAAAAATAAAAATACTTTGAATCCGAATTATTGATCCCGGTTCAAAAGTCACTTCTAAGTAAATATAGAAAATATTAGGGTCTTTCTATTTTTCAAAAAATAAAAATTTAACAAAAAAATATCACTGTTTGCGCAGCTTTGTAATCATTACAAACAATGTTTTAATCTGAGTCGTTCATTGTTTCAAAAAGTGTGCATTCTGCATCAAAAATCGTGCTGGGCTGAAACCGATGACATTGTCATTGGTTCTAGCTTCTGAAACCGATGACAATGTCATCGGTTTGGATAGATTTTGAATTTCATATCCCTCTTCTCCACAACACGAAGTTCAAAAATGTCGGAAGAGGTGCAACCTCTTCTCCACGGAGATGGCTGGGATAGTGTTATCCCACGAGGCCTATGTTGCCCGGAGATGGAGCTAAGAGAGTATACGCACAAGTACGTCGTCCGCTCCACCGATCCCAACTCCGCTGGTTATGCTTTCTCCGTTGATCGATCTCAAGGCGTTATTCAATCCCTTGAAGGTTATTAAGTCAAATCTAATTTGTTTCTATATTGCTCTCGTTGTAGAAATAGAATGGAATCTGAATTCGATTCCAGTAAAACAAAAACTAGCGGCTCCATAATGTGATATTCCCAATTTATAAATTGACTTATCTGTATCAGTGCGCCTGTCCTCTCTGTACCTTTGATTAACAAACTTAGCAGGCTTTGTCAGTTTTGTGAATCTACTGTGAACATTTTCAGTAAGTATATTACTTTGTGAAAACTATTCCATTTCAAGTATTGCCACACCTGGTAACAATATGTATTACTGCACCAGTAATTAGAAGGTAAATGCGTATTCCCAGATCTCACAAGTTACAGCTTAAATTATTATCTAATGAAGTCTATTTCTGAAATGATGAGATACTTTTAGATTCAAGTGATCTTGGCTCAGAGAACCTGTTAAAAATTTCTACAATTTATGGAGTGGCTGGGGTCATCAGACTGCTAGCAGGTATCCTTTTCTTGGGTGAATCGTATTTATATATTCACATTATCTCTATGGACATAATTGACATACCAAAGCCCTTATCCTGAGTAGAGTTGCGCATGATTGGATCTATTTTTGTAATTTTATCTTGGTGGCAGTTTAGCAACCCCCTACTTATTTTTCCTGCTATTGTTCTTAGTTCATAATGTCTCTAAAACTGGTTTGTTCATTTGTTTTCTCAAATAGGGACCTACATTCTTGTTATAACTTCTAGAAAGGAACTTGGTTCTTTTCTTGGTTCAACAGTTTACAGTGCAGCATCTATGAGGTTTTTGAGTTGTAATGAAGCTTTGAAGGAATTAACCACACAAGAGGTATAATATCACCAAATATAGAAAGCTTGTGATTTTGTATTCAGGAACTTTAGTGAAATATTCATGTTTTTATGTAGAAAAGAGATGAGGCATACTTCATGTCCCTCTTGAAGACCGTGGAGGCAACACCTGGCTTATACTTCTCATATGATAGAGACTTGACAATAAAGTAAGTTTGACCTTCTTATGCTTACGGTCGATGCGTGTTGTTCGGGTCACTCCACCAATAAAACTTGGCATTACAGTAACAAATATGAACGAGTTTTAAAAATAAATAGAATAATTTTGAAAGAAGATCCATAATAAAACATGAAAGTATAAAAAATCGATACTGGTGTGAGGCAGCTTGGGACTTTAATTATAAGAGTTGATTGATTGATTGATTGGCTATTAGTTTGCAGAGGTCATCCCAATTAGCTAAAGAGAGGACTCGTAAGACCTTATGGAAACAGGTTGGTTTCTCTATATGATGCATCAAATTTTTGCTAACATGAGAATTCAGAAGCCATTTATGATTATTTTTTTTTTTTGCAGGCTGATCCACGATTTATATGGAACAGAAACTTGTTGGAGGAGCTTATCGAGGCTAAGGTAGTACATTTTCATTCTTTTTTTTTTTCTTCTAATTCTGAATAATTCAATCAATTTATTTATAATTAATAATTAAATCTATTTTGCAGCTGGATCCATTCATAATTCCTTTGATACAAGGAAGTATCCTTTATCAATAGTATGACTGTATGAGAATTCACTTTATGGCTTATGCTCTATGGCTAGTATGAGAAAAGTACAGATATAGTGCTAATTTATCCATGGTCATTACCATAAAACTTGCATTAAATTTGTCCTTAACACTGTCTTAGATTTCAAGATAGTTCAATTTACTTTAAAAGATGCAAATGTGAAGCTTACACTAATTTCAAGAAGATGCAACCGACGTCTAGGTATGATATCATGATAATATAAAGACAGAACATCTAGTCTGATAAGCATATCTAGAACCTTACTGGAGATATTTATAGGAACACGAATGTGGAGGCGAGGTGCAAATCTCGAGGGTGCTGTTGCCAACTTCGTTGAATCTGAACAGATTGTGGAGTTTGACTGCTTTAAATCATCATTTTTGCAGGTTCAGATTGAAAAATAAGATCTGAAACTAAAAAAAATGCTATCGTGGACCTTTTCATCTTACAAATTTGGAATTGCTCAAATTTTCTGTGGCAGATACGTGGTTCAATCCCTCTCCTATGGGAACAAATTGTTGATTTAAGCTACAAGCCTAAATTAAATTTAATCGAGCATGATGAAATGGTATGAGTAATTTGAACAAACAAAATCTACCTTTTTCAAATCACATGCTATTTTTTCACATTGTTTATAGTTCATTCTTGATTGTAGTCTAAAGTTGTACAAAGACACTTCTATGATCTCATGCAAAGATATGGTGAGATAGTGGCTGTTGATCTAACTGACAAAGTAAGCTTTATCCAAGCATCATCTTGTCTGATCTATTGTTTCTCTTTTATTTGATCTCATGCTTTTGAGTATCCATTAAATTCACTTTTTGTAGCATGGTGATGAAGGAAAGCTAAGCCATGCATATTCTGATCGTTAATCTACAACAGTGACATGAAATTTGAGAAAAACATTCCATTATTATATATCTTGCTAGAATTGCCATACATAAATCTGATCGTAAATCTAATCTAAATGTACAGCAATTTTTTATTTTTTAGTTAGAAACCAAAAGAGTTTAAAACTAATTAAATTCCTCTTATATTTATTTTGACAGTTTTATTCCTGTAACGTTTTGCTTGCTAAGAGTTCAACAGTGTTCTTTTCTGTGGTTCGTATAGTCCTTCGAGGTAATTGTTTCTTTCATTAATTTAACATATAAACATTGGTTCCAAGTAAAAATATAAAGAATTTGTCCATGCAAATATAATATTAAGTACTTCTTAGGGCATGTTTGTAAATTTCTCTCTGACATTCATATGTTTTAGTTTTGAGAGTGTCTTCTATGGACATAAGGACCTATTTGTAAAATGAACATATTTTTATTTTCAAAGTTCAAACAGTCGATCCGAACCGTTCATCTTGTTCTCCATATTAATATGTGCTTGGAGACCAAATTTTACATTTTTCTGAATTTTTTTACTATTTATTAAGATGGGTACAAAATTCAATGGTCTGAATTTGATATTTTTTGTACCCATCTTAATAAATAGTAAAAAAATTCAGAAAAATGTAAAATTTGGTCTCCAAGCACATATTAATATGGAGAACAAGATGAACGGTTCGGATCGACTGTTTGAACTTTGAAAATAAAAATATGTTCATTTTAAAAATAGGTCCTTAAGTCCATAGAAGTCTTTGCCTTTAGTTTTTTATATTTACCCCAACAATGAATTAGAACAATGTATTCGATCTTCATTTTAAGATGCATTTTTAGGTGATTAATAACAAAAATAGTTTCACCTCATCCATCAGCAACACCGACTTCAAATTATGAAAAACATGTACTTAAATTCAAATATTAATATTTTTTACAGTTTCAAACCAAGTTTATCCAAATGTTGCAGAATCATTCCAAAATTAGGGTAAAATAAGTAATGGTTAGTACATCTCTTGCCTTACAGATAACTTTTGATGTAGAAATGTAAAAATATAGACTTTCCTTTTTTCATATTTTTTTTTTTTTAAATTTGTTCCTTCTGTTTAGAAAAAAAAAAAATGGAGTACAGTAGTTGTAGAGATTCTTACAAAATACTAAAACATATATGCAACAAGCCTACAACAACAAAAAACAGATCACATCAATATTTCCAGCAATGAAAACTTTTTTTACAGCTACTACTAATTTTATCTTGCAACTCTGACACTCAGCTGAACACCACAGCAGCAACAGACATGAAGGACACAAGAAGGCCACTATTGACAGAGCATCAATCCGAGAATTGAAAAACAAGGTACATATTGCATATGGACAATAAAGGCTTCCATACATTGTGAACTGATCATTCACAACTCAGCATTATACATTGAGTGGCTTATATGTGAATTTTATGAAATAGAGTTATTTTTCTCGACACTATCTGAAATCTCGGGCATGGTTGAAATTCGATGCAGTCTTTATTTCTTAAAAATTCGATGCAGCTCGGAAAATAGAGGTTCCATCACTGTCATCTTTGACTCCAGCTGATCCCTCTCCTCCCTCAGTCCACTGTTCTCCTCCCTCATTTTTGCCGCTTTCTCTACTTCCACCTGCAATTAAATCATGAATAAATTTAGATTATTTTAGCGACAATCACTGCAATAAAATTTTAAATTTAGAAAATGAAATGCAAGGTTTCAGTTTACGTGAAGAGTAATGAGATCAATAATAAAGAGTCATTTCTTGAATGGGTAGTAAACTCTAGATTCTGTTTTCATTTGTACCTGATAAATGTAGAGAAACAGTAATTGAAAAGAAGAGAGGAATCTTTGTTATTGATGTTTCTTAATTATTACATTTTCAGAGAAGGCTATATATAGGCTACAGTATCAACCAACAGATGCTTTCTAACAACTGTCTTTGACTTAGTCAAAGCTATGTTATCTCTATCAGTACCAAAATCATGAAATATATTTCAATTTCCAGCTGATTGAGGATTGCGTGAAGAGTAAAGATATAGAGAATGAAGATCTGTCGATGCAAGGGTATATGGGTAATTTGTTGAGGATCAATTTTCCTATTTCTAACAATACCGAGATTTCTGATTGGGTAGATGAATGTAGATTTTGTTTTGGGTTATATCAAACTTGTGAAATATACAAGCCGAGATTGAGCTGTCATACTAAACTCAAAGAGGTTGGGTTGGGTGTACCTAAAGTTACAGCCCTACCGGCAGGTCACTGTAGGTGGTACCAGAAATCAGAAACTGAGTTCGAAGTTTTTATGGCCCGTTTGAGATCATTCAACGCATTGGTCAGGTAACTTACAAACTCAATTTACCTCCTGAATCGATTATCCACCCCGTGTTTCATGTCTCGCAACTCAAAAGGAAATTGGGTGATACTCAGATACCTTCTCCCACCTTACCCATTAAAGGCCCTGGTCCAGTTGAGGAGTTGAAACCTGAATTGATTTTGGCTCGCCGAATGGTCAAAAAGCGTAATGCAGCCCAGGCACAGCTGCTGATTCAATGGCGCAACCAGTCTTAGGACGACGCCACGTGGGAAGACTATGAAGTAATTGCTGAAAAATTCCCCGATTTCATTCGTGAGGACACGAATTTTCTTAAGGAGGGAGGATTGCTAGGAGAGAAGATGGATTTGGGGGTTACCGTGGGAAAATGTTATGAAATTGGAGAAGAAAGGGTTCCGGGTAGTATGGTCAGAGAGGACGGGCAGGAGACGTCTCTGCAAGTGGTCCCGCTTTGTGACCTTGTTATTAGACGTTGACAGGAAGGGCTGTAACAGTCAGAACCAGAGAGAACAGTCTGTTTCGACTGGTGAAGACTAAAAGGGAACAGGCCCGACAATTTCAGATTCAGTTGGAAGCTGTTAGGCCACATAGGCACTTTCCGCTGACGTGGCACACGAGGAATAATTCAGCTGATTCTGTAGTTCTTTTATTTTACTTTCTTTTACTCCTTTGATCGCCTCTAAAAGGCAGATACTCCTATGGAGAGTTGTTATGCATTTTGTTAATGAAATAGAAGAATTGCTGTTTGCTTTCTCTATTGTTTATCTTGTCAATACTTTCTATTTTACCCAAATTACACTGAATTGTTGAATTGAATCGTCATTAATCCATTCAACCTGCAACTGGATCTAAGATCGTTGCAAAGAACAAGAACTACTCGATTAACTTACCCTACTTTTTGCCCGGGAGATTATAGAGGGTACAAAGGCTACTCGATTAACTTACATTGAGATCTTCATTGAGGGATTTGACCAGCTCCTCCAGTGTGTCTCTCTGCGCACGCCAATCGGATGGAGTGAGGAAAGACGGCGATTCTTCAGCGGAGGATTCGGCGGTCAGATGCTCTAACTTCGATCCATCGGAGACGATAATCTGTGCGAGCGAAGAAGCGAAGAGAGAGAGTGAGAGTGAGTGAGTGAGTGAGAGGTGAGAGGTGAGAGGTGAGAGGTGGAGTCCGGATCCCCTAATGTAACCCAATTTTTGGGTTTTGAATCTCCACCGTCTATTATTTTGAAAGGCTCAGATTTAATTAGCTTTTATTTCCTCCTGCCCAAAGAAGCGAGTCCGGATCCCCTAATGTAACCCAATTTAGAATCTCCACCGTTACTTTTGTTAGAGGGCTCAGATTAAATAGAGAAGCGCGCCAGTTGCAAACGGTGGGGTGTCTCAAGGCCGGTATGCGGCTTAACATGGGTCATAGCCGTTCGATACCTTTGAACCAATCACAGAGCAACACCAAGCGGGTATAACATAAGCATAGGATGCTTAGTGGCATACCACACCATTTTCTGTTCTCCACTTTCCATTTCGGATGTAATGCGCCTCGCCTCCTTGTCTCACCGGTGTCACCTTCTAAATCGGGCATTGCTATTAAAGGTATATCCAATGAATACTAGCACCAGCTTCACATGATCCTAGTGACACAGCTCAGAGTAAGCTCATTCATCATTTAGTATACCTGATTTGGTTCATATCTGTCTACAACCGGGTCCTTGATTCTTATCAAATTGATCTTCCCCCTTTTCAATTGGACTATCGGAGCATATCGCCTTGAAGTGAGGAATGTGCATACAACTTTAATTTTTTCCTTTAGCACCGTAATTGGCCAGGCTTTAAACCCGACTTTCTCCTTACATCGTTAAATCCCTTCAATTGTTGAGAGAAGGGTCAAATTGAATATACCATTGTCGTTTTCTGGTACAGAAACACTAGAGAGTACAAAGAATTAAGGTAATATCGTCTCTTCTCTAAGAATTTCTGATTTTATCCCGTTTTAGTCGCAGCCGGGTAAGAGAAGAAGGGAGAAAGAAGGAGAGGGAGGTTCTGACAAGTGGGGTCCATTATCAGTCTCTATGGGTTTGGGCCAATCACGTTTTGTTATGCTATCATTCTCTTGCCTGAGTCCGGTATACTATGCACCATATGCTATGTTGAATACGGCTCACATGCTCTGCCTTCACGCGCATTGAAGGGGTCAAGCGCTGGGGCACTGGGGCGCTGGGATTTAAAATTGAGTCCCTTCACTTGGTTGAATCTGGTATACTATGCACCGAACCTATGACAATATGGTTAACAGAGTTTAATTCTCGTCCACCGGGTCTACCCATCTTGGGATCCTAGCGAAAAATGCCTTGAGAGGCTGACTGGTGGGCCCAGTTTGCAGGGTTTGATACTGTAATCCCGTTGTGTACCCAGAGAGCCAATGCTTAATGCTAGGGGCACCCAGAGCCATGTGGCACCAGTCATAATGCATTATTTTTCAAAATTCATATCTCCTCGATCATTTGGAGTTATGACATGTACCACATATGAAAATTCATGATATTTCATATGCTATTTAACCATGAATTTTGATTTCAAAGATTTGCATTTCCATTTCATGTCATTAGGTCAGGTTAACATATGCCCGACCCTTTGCATCAGACCGTTTTATAATTTAAAAGCATCTTTTGTCAATCATGCATGACTCAACCATTTTAGGGTACAACAAGACGATATTTTAGAGGAAATTAAAAAATATTCCAGCACTTTCATAAATTAGAGGAAATTAAAAAATATATTAGAGGAAATTAAAAAAATATAATTACGCACTTGTTTTGTATAATATAGCTAGCGTTATTTGAATAAAATATTATAAGAAATTAAATAAAATTATACAGTTATTTGTATAATTAAAAAATTATATGAAAAGTATTGGAAGCATATGCAAATTAATTTATATGAAAAATTAACACACCGGTTACATGATATACCTAATAGTTGTTAAATTAATCACACAAAAAGATAAATTTGTCAATAATTTGCATGATACTATCCATTTCATCGTACCATATATATGTGTATATTCAGATATGAATATTGCGGATACAGATAAAACTGTTGGACTGACATTTGTTATTATGGGCCAACCATCGTCAGTTTGTATGTTTCTTTCTACCAATATATTATATCCAGTCGATTCGCACATATTTTGTTGTATTTTAACGGCACAGTTGATGTGCCAATTTTACATAATGGGGATTAATTTTAGGGATGACTAACTCTCTATAAATTGAAATCCTGTAATTTTAGTTTGTTCATTGAATATTATCAAGTTCTTTCAATCCTAAATTGCTGACTATATAGTTATACGAATATCAAAACCGAGTATTAATCGATCTGTCAGCAAAGATTTTTCTTTTATCTTTCTCCAGTTGCTACTCATTTTGTGTGTGCTTGATACTTATGTATGATGACACATTACTACTACAAATTAGAGAAAATAAAATAAAACACGTAGCAATTTTGAACTCCAGTAATTTCAATAGGACCTCATTTAAATTGTTTCTTTAATTTTCTCCAATATTTTATTAATTGAGTTTATTTGTACGTAACTACTTCTTTTTTTTTAATGTATATGAAAAGTATTGGAAGCATATGCAAATTAATTTATATGAAAAATTAACACACCAGTTACATGATATACCTAATAGTTGTGAAATTAATCACACAAAAAAGATGAATTTGTCAATAATTTGCATGATACTATCCATTTCATCGTACCATATATATGTGTATATTCAAATATGAATATTGCGGATACAGATAAAACTGTTGGACTGACATTTGTTATTATGGGCCAACCATCGTCACTTTGTATGTTTTTTTTTATACCAATATATTATATCCAGTCGATGCGAACATATTTTGTTGCATTTTAACTGCACAGTAAATGTTTTTATTGTTCAGACTTCAGACGCACTTGTGTTGTTACGTACTAATTTCTTGTGTTTATTTTCAATATAAATTTGTATAATCTTCCAGCACTTTCATAATTAGAGGAAATTAGAGTAAATTAAAAAAAAATATTTACGCACTTGTTTTGTATAATATAGCTAGTGTTATTTGAATAAAATATTAGAAGAAATTAAAAAAAAAATTGTAATGACCTGTTGGAATTTACCCTCCATTTTATAATTCCATTACCATGTCAAATTATCCTTCATCTTACATTATTATACCGAGCAAGCCAGAAATATATTTACACTGTAGCAAAAATCAATTAATGATATTTATCTCATATAGATAGATGAAACTATATACAAGTTTAATTTGATAAAAAATAATGCTTATTTTATAAATTTTATATGTGCTTGAAAATCTGTTGAGAAATGAGATTGTTAACCTCAGAATAATCATGATAGGCATATATAGTTAGGCAACAAATCTTAGCCTAAATGTAGGTTCTTTAATTTATTCAAATAAGCCGTGATTCCTTCTTAATCCATATTAATTAAGTTGATGTGCCAATTTTACATTGAATTAATTGCGCCAGAGTTCCAGAGACAGATAATTAATGGGGATTAATTTTAGGAATGACTAACTCTCTATAAATTGAAATCCTGTAATTTTAATTTGTTCATTGAATATTATCAAGTCCTAAATTGCTGACTATATATCAAAATGTTAATTAAGTTTGCATTGGATATGTAATTGGTGTCATCTGTTGGCCACTGGCCTATAAATTAATACTCGTCCGTTGCAATTAGGATTGATAGTATTTAAGATTCTCTAATTTTTATGTGAAATCAAATGTCGCGTGCATGACTTTTTGGAAAATCTCAACTGTTCTATGTGGTATGCAGAAGGCCACCGCATACCACATATATTGTTTTTAATTAGGTGTTGTACATAGAATGGAGATAAATTAAAGATTTGATTAATTAGCTGTTGTAGTATGCAGTGTACTAATAATATTACTGTTTTTGAACCAGTGTGTTTTGAACAGTGATGGCTTTCGAAATTGTAGTATAAGCGCAATTAACTTCATTGTTTTTCTTTAATTTGTTAGATTCTGGCTAGTATATTTTGAGTAAGGCTCCAATTCCATATAATCTTTCACTTCCTCTTAAAAGAATAATTATTGTTTACAAGTCATACCAGCAAGTGATTGATTGTTCTTAACAAGTCATGCATATTAGACAAGCAAGTACTTTATTACAAATCAAAGCTGATTCCTTTCCTTTTCAGTCTTCCAGATACTTAGCATCAGTAAAAGGTACACAAGACATAGTTTATAACTTTATATTACCTTCTATATGTATCTAGCTTTGCTATGGTATTGAATGCCTCTCTCATATTTAGTTAATAGACTTACAGTTTTATTCCTTCTTTTTTCTGGTTGCTAAACATTTTCAGATCGATACACAACAGCTACCACTTAAAGATATGTTCAATTCTTCAGTTATTTTTTATGTAGCTGACATAATTCAGATTTCATGCAACGAATTTAATATATACTCATTTTTACAATTTCTGCAAATTCAACTAGCATATTTTTCAGTTATTGTTGTAGTAGCTGACATAATTCAGATTTCGTGCAACGAATTGAATATATACTCATTTTTATAATTTCTGCAAATTCGCCTAGCATATAGTTAACTGTCAATAAGTATGGTCTGCATTTATAAAAAGTTGCTTTCCTATAATCTCTGATATTGAGGTCTATTTTATCTTTCAGGTTCTTATTCTCTGATATTTTTGTACCATATAGACGTTTAATAAGAAAGATGTTTTTCTTTTTTCTGTTGTTTTTTTTTTGTTAGGCTTGCATTAGCCTGTTTAAATCCTACTTTTTTTTTAAATGTGTTGTCATTATTATGTATATATTTAATTAACATTAACATAATTTGTATGCAAACTCTGATGAGATCATTAACATTAGGTGTTTACTATGCGTTCCTTCAGAAACACAAGAGAATACTTCAACATATAATATGCAGCATTAATTTAATTCCCTCATTACAATATTATTACTTAATTGAGTGCATATAAAAGGTCTTTCTGTATAATTGAAATATTTAGGCCCCCTAATTTGTTAATAGAAAGAAATAATATTCGTTATTACAACATATATACTTCAACACCATAAATAGCCACAACTGCTATCCAATTTTACAGATAATACATATTTAGGGGAGCCTTTGTTCTTCTCTTTGATCCTTTTTATCTTTTTCTATGGCCTAAGCATTGTATAAAATAATTATATACTCAATGGTACCCCTGACTATTGCAAAATGGACAAATCACACAATTCATTGTTTAGAGCTCAACAACAGCCAAAAATAATATTATTACCACAAATTATTTTTAAAAGAGGTGCATTTAAAAACTCAAATATCTTTAAACACTAAATTAGAAAGAATGAAATAAAACACGCGATGTTCTATTCTCTTGACCTTGACCTTGGCAACTAGATTATGTGGGGTCCGACAGTTGCCTTTCATGTAGAAGCCCCAACACCACCAGAAGGGATCTAAAAAAAACATAAAAAATCCAAGTCTCTATTGGTACTTCATTCCCTCTCTAGCCCAACAAAATGTTATTTAAAAAACAATGTTCAATGCATAAGAGGTGAAGTATAATTAATACCCAGGAAGAGTAGAACGTATGTGTGGCTGGCTAGCATGCTCAACTAATTGCCCCTTGAGAATGGGGTATTTGCTCAATGCATTTGCCAACTGTGGAGCCGGGACCTGGGAAGGCAAATTAAGAAAACAGAAGAAAAAAATATTAGCTAGAAGAATTGAGATTCAATTAATGTAAAACCTATATTTCAGTCTAAGTGAAAGTGCAGGAAAGAAAAAGGGATCCAAAAGAAAATATTAACCTGAAGTAGTACATCAAAAGAATGAGGTTTTGTATGGATTGCGTACTTCACAAATCCCATCCACAATTGTGGGTAGTTCCAAACCTGTTTATGTAAGCAATTTATGAAAATAATGAAACAACATATGCTATGGACTTGACTCTGAGATACTGTGAACGCATGCACTACCTGTTTCTTAACAAGTCGTGACATAATATCCATGCAAAAATCAACCTGAAATATATACAAAATGTTCTAGTTATTCTACACTGTCAGTAACATAGAGTCAAATAGTTCACCAGAATTTACATTTTATGAGGGTTCAACGTACCAAATCAGGGAAAACGACTATGGCCTGTATAACTGTTCTCATGAACAAAAAGGGAAGAGGAGTTTGTTCAATCTGCAGACACAAAAATAAATAAATATAGTTCAACCAGGCCTGAACATACTAAATGGAAAATATAACAGAGAATTTATCAGTAATCTTGCTTGAAGATTCATACCAACAGGTTCAAAGCTTTGGCCAAGACCTGTTGTGTGAATATAGTCTTCAGCTCAAAGCAAGCTGAGATGGCTTCTGTAACCTAAACAATAATAAACAACTTAGTTCTTTCGAAGAGAGATCAAAGACATAAATAAAATCTATATCCAAGTGGAAAATAACAATTACCTTTTTCAGAGGTACACCATCGTTTTCAGGTTCAATATTATGAATGGCCTTCAATACTTCTGACGGTGTGAGCCTCGAAGCACTCTGAGGCACAGCCTGAGATACATACACCAAAAGAGAAAATTGCCAGAACACTAATGAATCATGGTGATGATAAATAACACAAAAATGGAAGTCTGTTTTACTAAAACGTACCAGCAGCATACGTGATAGTGCTGTTTGCAGTTTATTCATCGGAAGATTAACTAAATTTGGAAAGAGGAGTAGTATCTACAAAAAGGAAGGCACCATGAGGAGCTAGATTAATTTGAAGTCATAATGAAATATAAGACAATTATTATATAGTAGGACCACTATGATGCCCTTAAGGTTAGGTAGTTCAAGGGAAAGCTCTAGTTGAATTTATAATAGCCTTCTGAGGGGCTAACACATGATTTATCATCATAGCTTGATATTTTATGTATAACTACACCAACCATCAAGATTATTTATAAAATGCAAGTACCTCTTCCTTAGGCAGATAAGCCAGTACTGGAATTAGAACGTCGACATCCTGTCAGAAACAGATATTCAAAATTGAAAGAATTAATAAGCCTGATGGGTCTGTACGAGTGAAAAATAAAATAAAATAAAAAGAATGACATAGGCTACCTTAATTTTAGCATACAGTTTTTTTATGGCTGAGATAAGATATTGGGAAGGGATCAACCCATCAGTTAGTGTATCTAAAACCTGCACAAATATCATACAAACTTCAGCATACAGCTTCATGAAGATGCATGAAGAATATTTAGAGATAAAACTGGACAAAATTATAAGTTCTTTCTCCCCAATGAAGGGGAGTACCTTCATGACGAGCCTCTCAGAGCCACTTGGCGGATCGGAGATAATTTCTAGAAGATCAGAAGAGGTGCTGATAGATCGAACAATAAGTGGGATATGCTCATGAACCACCTGAAAAATCAAGATGAGGATATCATGAGGTGTTAAGAAAAATGATACTTGGCAGCCGCAGCCAAGGTTTAAAAAAAAAGAGTGTTAAGAAAATGCTTGAACCTGCTTTGCTGGGTGAGGCATGTCTCCAAAGAGTACAAATATTTCATGCAGAAGGTTGTGCCGCTGCAAAATATTAAAGATGCAAAAACAGGTTAGGCAAAAAAAATATCTCAGTTAGTAGGCTTATATTCTTTTAGGTATACCTTGGTGCATAATGCAAAATAGAGTGACATGCACTGTTGAGCTTCAGATATCACCCGCACTGGATCCTGTAAATAAAATTTTTGTATGCATCGCATTCAGTTTTTTTTTTTTTTTGCCAGATACACATGATAGTTCAAAGTTCCTATGGTGCAAACCAAATACTGCCCCATCACAAAAAGCAAAAAGGATAAACTAAACCTGTTGTAAATCTGCATTCCATTCATCAGTGGCAGGGGCACTGCCAACAACGGACCGAAGCTTTTCAGTCGCAAATTCTTCAATCCTCTTAGAAATAGCCATCATGGAGTATAGCTTATTTGCGATCTGATAATATTGATGGTAAAAGAAAAAATGAAGACAATTAGTACAAGATGTAAAAATGTAGAAGAGAACTGACATTATAGAAGTAACAACAAAAGTAAACAAACAAACCAAAGTACAGATAAGAATGTAAGGCTAGCTAGAGTTTACCAGACGTATTGCTTTCATCCGAACTTCCTCTAGAGGATGAACTGCACTCTGCATGAAAAAAAAAGATAAAAAAAGGCAAGTGATCACAATTTGAGCTTGTATATCATGCACATCTCACACATTGTTGTACTCATCAAAAACATAAAGAAATTTGTAATTTCCTAAAACACAGGTCACAGGGCTTTTCCAAAATTGCAAACAACACCTAACATTTCACACAGTTGCCAGGAGAAATTTCAAGATAAGACCTGTTTTTTTAACTTAGTGAGCCTTGAAAGGTACTTGTAACATACTATACACCCAATTCTAATAACTCCATTTAATCCCTTAGTTAAAAATAAAATAGAGTGGCAAACTTAATCCTTTTCTTGAATAACTTGGCCTAAGTTTTGAAAGTTAGGTTGCAAAGGATCCAAACAACATTGGATCTTAATCGCAAATATACAAACAGGGATGGTAGTATTTTTCAAATCAGAAAATACTTGGGATACAAAATGTAGAGTGAAACAATCATAAACACAAGAAATTTGCGCACCTCAAATGCAATCTGAAGACAGCGGTCCCGGTTGACGGGTCTCAGCACGATGAGGCTCCAGACGCAACTGAGACCTTGAGTAATGCGGTCTCCACCTGGAGTCTCTTTATCATGTTTCTCGGCATTCAACCTCTCTGGTGAAGGAGAGCACAACCCTTGGAGCAGCTTGAGTGCACCCTCTGGCAAGACTGGCACCTCAGCGAACAGCTTATTAAGCGACTTGTCAGAGGCTGGGAATTTGTCCCGTAATGCCTCTGCCTGATGTTCCAAATAAGAAAAATAAGTATTTGTTAAAAAATCACTTCAATTAGAGCTTTGAGAATTTTAATATGCTCTTAGATATTAAATCTTTCAGCAAAGGAACAAAAGCAAAACCATAGAAGAGTTTGAAATTCAAAGAGACGTGCACAGTCTCAAGTGAGAATCCATACCCTGGTGGGATACCCAGGAGGCCAGTGTATAGGAACAATAAACTATGAGGAATGGGAATTGGAACACAGTACATTAACTCCTATGGAACAAGGAACAGTCTGGGTAGTGGAAATCAGAAACAACTAATGACAGGTGAGACCCATCTGGGCAGTTTCTCCATACCAGGTTGCCAGCAACCCACAATTGGGACTATATGTATTAATTACAGGCGGTACCCATCTTGGCAATTTCTGGTAAATCAGGGTTACGAACTAATGACACAATAATTACAAACATATATATAAGAGGAGAAAGAAGAACCAAAAGCATAATCCCGGCCTTATACCATTGTATGATCCATATTTACCAATATGATTATTTGTATGACACTAAGATAGTGATACAAAATTCAGTGTCTATTAAATCATAGAGACATACCACAGTCACGAGAAATGATTCATAAATTGAAGTTGATGTACTTGTGATGTGGGAGTCTTGGCTTTGTTGTGATTCCAGGTACAATCTATATAGGACTCGCACTATCAATTCATGCCCCTAAAAGAAAATGGAGATTCATATTTTGTCATCTATGGGTAAATAAGGCCAAAAGAGCATAATTAGAGACATAAGAAAAAGGAGATACATATTTAGTCAACAAATATTAAAATAGATATTATCAAACATTGCATACCTTGAGTTGCACATAATCAGAGAGTACATACTTTTGTAATGCCTCCCATGGGTTTAACTCCAGAGGGAACTGCATTACAATTTAATACGATGTGTAAGTGGCTAAGTGCATCATGAGTCAGCTTCTTTAGAAATAAGACAATGCATTACCTTAACACCAATTTGAGGTAACAGTGACATGCGCATATGGGTTCCCCCAGCAACGAGCAGCTGCTCGTCAGACTCAATAATCCGCACAAATGCTTCTCTTTGTAACTGATCTTTGTTTTCCTTAGTAAGCTCTCTTTTAGTCGCATGCATTATTGGAGGAACAACTTGCAGTGAGCAGTGCGCTCTGTCCTTCTTAGTGGCAGTCGAGTTGAAACCCGGTATATTAGGATCCTGAAAAAGAGAAGCTAGCTGGGTAAAGGCGGCAATCATATCAGAAGCAGGGACCTCATTATCATCCTTATCTCCTCCGGGTCGAGCTGGTGGTATGTTGTGCATGTTGGCCAAAACGATGTCTACCAGAAGCTCTGAAGAGATGCTCGATGAGAGAACCTCCAAGGAATTTGCAGCCCTCTCCCCCTGAACTTCAAGCAAGGGAAACATTGACCCTAGCTGGTTCACAGAAACTACCACTTCAGTCTCTTTTACAGCATCTTGTCTGACTCTTTTGCTGGATGGGTGCCTATTTTCTGATGTACCATCTATCGTTTCCTCAAAGATTCTTCTTTTTGTGCATCCCTCCTAAAATGTCAATTTAGTACATTGTTAGCCACAGTTGATTTCTTTTTTAAAACTTCTTATTTAGTGTGTTATACCTACATTCTTAAAAGTAGACGGCTTTTTTGTTTCATTATAAGATGGTATGCCACCAGATAGGACTTTGCTATCAGCTGCCTCACCAGAATCCATGGCTTTCAGAGCTTGCATTAACCATACACGCCACTGAAATATTAAAAGGAAAAATGAAATTTTAAGTAGACACAATATAGTCATCAACTTGTTGTTCATAATATCAGTTAATAAAGCAACACTAAATAACAAAAGGGTAGTTTGCACATCTCTCAGGGAAAATGGAGAAGGGAAGGGGTACTTCAGACATTGTCGAGAAAAATGGGGGTATTTGTCAAATTCTCATTTGCAGAAGAGTCTGTTTTCTGCTAAAGTGCATATGATTTGCCCCAAATATCTTTTGGAAATTTTTATTCTAACACTTCCGCTTAATCTTACAATTATACACAACATATGTATGCATGAAAACACAAAAGCTAATATATTTGAATCGTGCAAGCCTTATATGCATGTCAAAGCTACAACAGAGCTATATAGTAAAGGGAAACATATTTTTTATTGGTTTAATTATAGCCCAATAAAGGAGGAGAAGAGTAGTACTGGTTGAGCAGTAGAATGAGTGCATTTAAGACATTCAGAGTAAGCATTCTTTAGATCTTGGAAAACACTCAGTAACTGCACTTCTTTTAAGTGAGAATTTGAAGGATTCAAGTCCAACAAAACAGGTAAGATTTTACCGTAGAAGGCCGGCCTTCTCTGAGCAATAGGAGTGAGACTGGTAGAAAAGTAAATGCAATACTTTGAATAAACAAAACAAAAGGGTAATGAAAGAAATTCAAACTGTTCAAAATGTACTACGGTCCCTACTCCCGTTAACTACTTTTCAATTGTAGTGTTTTCCATTCCTATTATCTTATTTATTTCCAGCAACTCGTCGTTTACATTATTATACCTACAAAAGGCTGGAGTTCCAAACAAATGCCCTTGCACTATGCCATATCAAAGAGGTATTTAACAAATACATGTACACCTTTTCAAACATCAAATTAACACAACTTTCAATCTCAGTCTTATAATTATGTTACCATTCAAAGATAGTTTTCAAGGATCTCAGTATTAGCGTATACATGATTATTACAAATATAGACAAATATGCACAAGGGTTACAAAATTGATATTCCAGTGCATTAAAGAGGAGAAAAGTCAAAGAAACTTTAGTGCTCCATTACAAAGTAAAAAATAAATTTAGAAAAGAAAAATAAGGCGTAGAAGAAAAAAGGGACCTATTTATGAATCCTTTGATCATGGAACCAGAAAGCGATTTGACTTGAGGAAATTTGAGCTGGTCCAGCAATAAAATCAAATTCTGACTTGCTTCCATAGCTAAATCTCCAATATTTAGCAAAGGATGGCCTCTTCTCAGCCATAATACATTGAACCTACAATCTGTTTAAAGATTTTAATCATAATCAAGAAAAATAAGACTCAAACTTTGTTACATTTATTTGAGGTATCTAATATGGTTTGTGTTTGCTTGATGCAACTTTCATTTATTTTATGTTCTTTTGCCATAGCCCAGTCAAGCTTCAACAAATGATTACTGCAGTAAGTGGACCATTAGTACCCTGATCCAAGGATAAAATCATATTAAAAAAATACACAGTCACACCAGAGGACATCCATTTATGAGCTCCTTTCTTTACTCTCCATTTTGCATTGATTTAAAGTTCTTACATGGTTAACTTTGTATAATTCATCTCTCAACTTACCACTGTTTAATCCAAAATCAGCATATACATGCATAGACTCACTGTCACTCATTTGAAGGGGGGCATCCGAACAAATGTTGGGATCTGGAGTATATAGAAGAATAACATCTATTGCAAATTTTACTGCTCGTAATCTTATTTCTTCATTTCCAGTTGCCTTACAATTATTACAGGCATGTCAGACAGAGGAAAAAAAACAGTTGCATTAAAAGTACGTGAAATCATAAGTGGAAAAGTTACCTGGAATGCCATGGAAAATACTAAATCTTTTAACTTGAGCAACCATTCCCATGATATCTTCAGTGGATCTTGAACCTCATTTGAATATAAAACCTAAATTTTGATACAATTTAGAAAAAAAATAGTAAAAATTTGAGAAGTGGCTACAAAAAGGGTACAAATAGAGTTTACCTGAAAAACTACTTTCACAAGTACTGTTCGAAACAAGTGACTTCCAGTTGTAATGGCTTGTTTCATCACTGCTGGAGTCCCATCAGCTAGTAATATCACTAGGAAAGGCATCAGTTCTGGCAACACTGTGGGATGTTTTGACCCAACTTCACCAATTACTCTACATTAATTTTGCAAACAGACTTCAATAAGAAATTTAAAGATCTGAAATTAAAGAAAGTGGCACGGATTTGGGTTTTGCAATCTTCCCTTGAAATATTATTCTTTCAGAAAACCCTTTGCAGAGTTGCCCAGAACAATAATTATTGGGGAACAATGATTCTTCACCAAATAGAAGAGAATTTGCAAAAGATTTTACCGTGCTACGCATTTGCGCACCAATCTTGAATTATCGGATTGGAGAAGGGTGATTTGTCGTAACAGCTCCCCCAAAAGAGCACTATCTCGATTCAGCACCGCTTCCGTCAACCGCCTGAGTTGCTTGATCTTCGAGACAGCCTCTTCTGGTTGCCTCCAACCCGTCGCACGCTTACCCGAACTCGTAATCGCCATTAGGAGAAATCTTGATCAGAGAGAGAACGGGGGCGGAGAGAGTAAAAAGGTTTTGGACTTTTGGTGGGAATTGTGGTTTTGGAATTTCCTCTCCCTGTTAAGTCGGAACTTTCAGGCGGCGTATTGGTGTGATTTGGGCTTAAGCCCGCTGGGCTGTGATATTTGGGCTTTAACTATTCGGCTTTGTTTGGCAGGAGCAAATTCCATAGAAACTTTTGAAAAAGAAAAAAATAGGCTCATGGGAATTTTTCCAAATAACATGTTCGACTAGATTTAATTTTCACTAGCTGGGTGCCTCGCTTTGCTTCGGTAATTGTTCTTCTGTAAAAAGTTTATATATTCAAGTTATGTACAACAAAAACCTTTATAGTTTAGAGTGTCAAGTTGCCTTGCTACGTGAGATAAAGTTGACATTTTCCTATGAGCTACGTTTGAAAGAGGAAAAAACACTTTATAAAATCATAATTATCCGTTTTTTATAACACTTCCAAACACAATTTTTTGTTTTAACAAAATGATTGTAAGTGTTTTGTCGGAGACGTTAAACAAAATAAAATTTATACTAAAACAAAATATGTTAAACTATTTATATGGCCACGATTCAGCTATTCTTACTTCTGTTTTCTTTTGTTGTCTTCATCACTGAAAATGAGTGTTAGTATGTTTTTCAATGTGTGCTATAATGTTTGAAAATCTAATTTGATGTTAAAAAAAACACATGTAATTCATAAGATGTTATGCAATAATCTGAACAACCATGAATGATTTTTTCTTTGTTGTCATTGTTCTCTAACATGTTGTCAGGAAAGTTAGATCATTTTTTTTTGTCAGATTCTACAATAATGGATTAGAGGTCTGGTACTGAAAAATTACCTGATATAAAGGTCCAAAGTGGCTATGTTTTTTATTGGTATAGGTAAAAATGGAGAGCATTTTATAGGTTTAGGATTTGAGATTTAGATTTTACTTTGGCAATTGCTTGGACAATTGCTATATCGTGTCATATATGAAGTATTATATTGATGTGATAATTTATTACCTTGTTCTTGGCTTCTTGGCTTGAGGTTTCACGAATAATCATCTTATTGCGTTTTTTGCGTCAATTGTTGCTGGAATCTTCAATGGAGTTTCAAAATTGTAGGAACAAATTTGGTGCAGGAGGATGTAGGAAAGATTTACTGTGATGTGTTTTTTAGCATTGTACTTGTCATAGTTTATTTTTGAACTTTAACAAAGTACAGGTTTGTTTAGAAAAAATAAAGGTTCTAAATAGCTAGCTATAGCTTTTTTGGACCTCAAAACTATAACGCTATTAACCACATTTCTTTTATAATGAATCTAAACAGCTAGCTATAGTTGCGCTATAACTTTTTCGGACCTTAAAATAAAGGTTGCAAGAATTGTACTTATACCCCTTTTAGTGTTTTTTGGTATTGTACTTGTCGTGATCTGCAACACTATTGTACATATGTTGGGCAAGAAATGTAAAACTGAGAAGGTAATTGACATTCTACATTTTATGATTTCGAAGGGGTGTGAGACTGATGCGTCACCTGTAAGACTGTTTTAGATGGGCTTTGCAAGAAAGGCGAAATTTTAAATATTAGTCAATGCCTTAAACCTATATAGAAAAGGAAAAAAAAATAATGGGCTAATTTATTAATATCTTCCACATTATCATCACAATAATAATAAGAAACAATAGGAATACATATTATATATTTCATGTGCAATTTTGTATATTCTACTTGCTTAGCTTTCGAAGAGGCAGTACAGTCATATTAATTTCAAACTCCATTAATGGAGCCCTAGAATAAATGTAAACAAATGAGCAATCCAGATCAGTATGCAATAGAGTTTACAAAATAAGATACCAGGCAGATAAAACTTGGTTTAGAACAGCCCCATCCTGCACCCCACCACCGTAGATATTTTTTTCAACTCATCTTTTTATAGCCCTTTTTGGCATAAGATTATGTGTCAGCATAATTGAGTCTTAAACACCATCTCCATCAAACTTAAATAGCAGATAATATAAAAACATTGTTATTGTATTTATACTGTTGAGCTTGAGCACTTAATTAGTATCGACTGTACCAGGCAGACCCTGCTTTACATTGGCTAATTAAATTGGAAGCGAAGAGAAAAATACCTCTACGTCTCAACATCAAAAAGCATCTTCATGAGTTTTAACTAAGGAGGAAGTTAGCTCTTTGAGCTGCTAAGGTCTTTCTTCTTTGGTGCTTGTTTCACACCATTATCCTACAACCAATTGAAATTTACATCATTCTCAGTTTTAAAAGCATACTCAGCAAATCTACAGTTATATAGTTCGGTGCCAGTATGGTCTAACAATAGATAGTTCATCAGAAGTTACAACAGGAGTCCAAATTAGAAGCTAACTTAGCATTTACTAAACCCAATTCTAGTTACCATACCAACTCACAGTTAGTTCTCTATAAATCAAGACAATTGTTGCAACAAAATTACATGTAGTAAAGATTGTCCTTCAAGTATTACGGTTTTCATGTATTGGTCCTCCCCAACGCGACCCCACTTGCAAAATACATATATAGAAATCTAATCCTTTGTCCTCTTGGATGATTTGAAGAATGTAATAGCTTCACAGAAGAAGGATAGTATATATATATGCCATTATAAAAGAGATATATAATTACAAACAATATTCTAGAATAGAAGGCAGATTCATCGAACTTGAGCAGAGATTAGCTTTTTAATTAAGAATATCAGGTTTAGTTGCAAATGTGCAACATAATAGTGCACACTATAATCTCGGAAAAAAAGAAAATATAGTTAGTTACCTGTTAATATACAAATCAGATATATTCAAAGTAGCGTTGTATATATTTTTTCTGCCTTCAAGAATATGACCAGTATATTGCACAAATCAGAAGCCTCATGTATTGAGCTCATTTCCTTAACTTTGACCGTGACAACATCTCTAGAAGTTTTTAAGGCTGACTCAACTTTATACAAATCAAAGTGAAGCTTATTCCTCAAGCATTACTCCAGGTATTCTTCCCTTACAATTAGTACCATCATCCTCCTAGAGAATCAAATTAATAGCAAAAATAATAGAATACTCACCAGTTTGTTAAAATATGCTAGATAAGTTCAATTGCAATAAAAATGTTTTTACAAAAACCTTGCTTTTTCTATTTCAAGATCCATATCACGAAGCTCTCCGCAAACAATTAAACAGAACAAATCTGAATACAACAGAGTCTAATTTATCAAACTGAACTATAGTTAAATTATATTCTTGCGTAAATTACAATTCGCCCTTGAAGTACCATATGCTTTCTGTCTTGGACTCTTGGTTGCTGAAGTAAAGAAGTTTCTATTTTGGAACTAAGCATTTGAACAGTATCAAACATAAAAATTTCGTACCAGAAAAAAAGATTCTGCAAACCTGATTTGAAAACCAGTATATTAAAAAGCTGTCTTCAAGAATCTTATTGTTTGTGTAAACATTAAGCATCATTTGCCTCTCTGTTCAAGCTGGACATGCTCCTCGATCCTGAGCTTCGTACTTCTCAGCATACTGATGAGCTTTCTAAAATCATCATTCTTCTCTAGAGACTATTCCTCCTTCCCCGAGTGAATTGATTGAATCCAGAGATAAAATGAGAAAGACATATACATGGTACCTTTTATTAATTAATTAAGTTAATTGGTATCAAATAAAAGAAATGAATAATAAACTGAAAATGAGAAAAATAAAATTAAGCTCCCACTTGAGAGGAGCCCGAAGTTAAAAAGGAACTTGTAATAACTGGAGCTACATGAATTGATCTTGAGGAAAAACAAACTATGGGTATGTAGGTGAGGAAAGCTCGAGTTTCTCCTGAAACGTTCTTTGTTCACAGATGAGTCCCATCTCGTTATGTGATTTCTCGCCTTTGGCTTTCAATATGTAGAGCTCGATCACCAGACAAGAAGCTTGAAAATGATAGTACTGCAACATTTCGTGATTTGTGCTCTAAATCACTTTTTACTGTTAACTATTACTTAAAATTTTGCTACTATGCATAGAGCCTCTGCCTTTGCTGGAAAATTAATCAGTGGCAATTTTTTTTTCTTAAAAAATTAGCTAATTCAACTTGAAATTCAACTGAAGAATATAATTGATAGAGTCTTAAACCATAAACATTAAAACTATCTATTCCAAATTATTAAAATCGCAAAACTGAAAATCTATATTATAAAATTGAGATATAGGCGTAAACCTTGAACTCTAAAATTGACCAACTCTTGTGAATCATTAAAATCGTAAAGCTAAAAACTTGAAACAACTCTAAACCCTAAACCCTAAAATCTACCAATGTGAAATCAACCATTATATTAGAACCATTGCCAGAGAAGAAATCCAGAGCAGCGAAAAACGCAAATGAAATCGTTTTTAAATGTTACCTCGACCTGGCGGAGGTTCAAAATCTTATTGCGTGGAGAACTGACAACGTTTTAGAGTGTGGAATTTGCTGCAAAGTTTGGTCCGTCGCACGAGATGGAGAGCAGAGACTGTGAAGAAGGAAATTTTCAGAATGGAAGAGGCGATTTTTTTTCGAAGAGGAAAGACAGTAGAAATCTCGGGAGAGAAATGGAAGGAGCAGGGAAAAGTTTAGGTGAAGAGAGGAGATGAGGAAAGGAAGACAGGTGTTGAGGAAAGAAAGACAGGTGTCGAGGTAGGAAACATAGATCATTAAGAAGCATTGGATGCAGATCCAACGGACAAAAACAGTTTGATTACTGTAGATAGTACTGTTCACTCGGCCATCCAAAATTAACATATAACTAGAGGTTAGCCTCGCGTTGCTTCGGCGGTGGCAATTAAGACGTGAATTTTTACATATCAAATTCAAGGAAGCGCTTTTAAACATTCTAAATATTGGACTGACATTCTGTGCGTTTCACACCTATCTTTGATTTGAGACAATATCCAAACATAGTTATTCAATTTCTGAAGACTTTGAAAATTATCTAATCTACTTTTAATTCATTTAGAGTGTCATACATATATAATTGTTGTTGATGATAACCTAATGTGCCTCTCTATGACACAAAGCTTGAACTCCCGTCATTTTTTTTCATAACCAAAAAAATAAATAAAATAATATTAATAACCAGATCTCCAAAACAATTTCATCTATGACCAAACCGTCCCCCCGGGAGGCGGTTTAGTACCCAAGCAACCCGCCTCCCAGTGGGGCGGTTTACCCCCTGACCAACCCGCTCCCTGGGGGGTGGTTTACTTATTTTATTTTTTATTTTTAATACGATGATGGATTAATTATAATTATGTTTATAATTTATGTATTTTGTAATATTATGTTAATATTTGTTTATATTTTTAATACGATGAATTTATGTTTGGTTATGGATGAAATTTTTTTGGGATCTGATTATTAATATTATTTTATTTTATTTTTTTGTTATGAAAAAAAATGATGGTTCACTGTCTCATATGAAATAATTGAAATATTTGAATAATAAGGAATATCACATTCCTATGACATTATCAATTGAATAAATTAGAATATTTTTTTCACCATTTGTTGAATGAAGAAATAAAACAATTATTGATTTATATACATCTTCATATTTAGTACATATTTTGTGATGTAAATAGAGTTAGGTTTTGTAATTAAAACATTTTATTTTGGTTAATATATCAGTTGGCTTTTTGCCAACCTTCAAAAAAATAAAAATAAAAGAAGTTTCTAAAATGTTATGAAATACCTTTAAGTCTTGTAGAACAAAATCAAGCATATACCTACCGAAAAGTAAAGCACAATTCTCTTTTATTTGCTTACCTTTTGTGAAATTTGGAAACTAGAGCAAATGCTTACCGGTCAATTGAAGTTTTTCGGCTTTGAACGACTACACCTTATCATATATCAAACCGAGTATAGATGCAGAGTTATACTCAAAATCTTTCTTATCAACCTTCTTTTCCATGAAATGGGGATATTTGACCACCTTCAAATCGCTCCCAACCTCAACCTGTGCATTGAAAAATCAAAAACCCAAATCTATATCTGTTACCATTAGCAGCCACGACATCTTTCGTATGCAAGCTCTAACACTCTAGGTGTATATTAATTACCGGTTGATCCTAGCAGTTCAGGTGCCAAGTTATACTGGTTAAGTCAAATCAGGTCTAGTTCCTTTTGGGTTATTTGGGTTTAGGTCAAATAGGTCCAGACCATTTGGATTTTTTTTGGGTTATGCTCCAACTCTATTTCTGAATTTTTTTTTTAATTCTTAAATAGTCTGAGTGGATCCTGTTGAAACCAGAGTCATACCTATCGTGTCATACCAGTGTCTAAACAATTTCAAAAAAATTAGGACACAACACATAAGGACTCGGCACGTTTAATAAGACCAGAGGCGGAACTAGAAAATATTATTAGGAATGGCTAAAAATTAAAATCCACAAATTGTGACTAATGGGAATTGAACCCATGCTCTCCACAATCACAACATAAGTTCTTACTACTAGACTACAAGCAAACATACGATATTTATGAGAATGGCTGACTATATAAATGGTTAAAAAAAAATTCAATTAAATTTGAATATACATAATTAAAATTTTAAAACCATAGGAGTGGCTTAGCCACCTTTTGAATGGCTTTAGATCCGCCCCTGAATAAGACGTGACATGTAGTGTCTTGTATTTAGCCGTACGTGCCAGCACATGTACCCAGCACACTATGCTTTTGCAATATTAGCTAGAGTGTAATATTTTGTTCACTTATGTTTTGCAGTATTAGCTAGAGTGTAATATTTTGTTCACTTATGTTTTAAACTATTCACAAATCATAAAATCCATCGTATTAAAATATAAACAAATATTAACATAATATTACAAAATACATAAATTATAAACATAATTATAATTAATCTATCATCAATCTATCATCGTATTAAAAAAAAAAAATAAGTAAACCGCCCCTCCAAGGGGCCCCCCCAGGGGGCGGGTTGGACAGGGGGTAAACCGCCCCACTGGGGGGCGGGTTGCTTGGGTACTAAATCGCCTCCGGGATTGGTTATGGATGAAATTTTTTTGGGAGTCTGATTATTAATATTATTTTATTTATTTTTTTGGTTATGAAAAAAAAGGACGGCTTGAACTCCAATCAATAATCTAGCAAAAAGAGAGTGATCGACTTCATCATGTTCTCTTCTATATTTTAGAACCACTTCTGATGGAAACCTGCAAGTAAAGGCATTTACTTTATATTTGGCTTCTTGCTTGTGGTACTGTGCCTATTTGAGGATTAATGGTTGAATTTCTGCTTTTAAAAAGACTATAATTAACTTGATTAACTTGATTAACTTGATTAACAAAACTAAACTTTCGTCACGAAAATCGACTAACCTTCTTCCATTGTGCTCCTCTATGGCAAAATGCTGCATGATGTTGACTATGTTTCCACTCTCCCAATCGCACCACCCACCTCGAAAGAAAGGCTATAATTACATACTTTTTTGGAAGCAAAAGCAATACTCTAAAACGGTACATACTATAACATCCTTGTTGTATTTACAAAAAGAAATTTATGTATTAATGGTAAAGAACCAGTTGCGAAAATCATTGACGCTGTAAAAGTTCAAATTAAACAATTAAAACAATCTATCTCTAAAGAATTTGACTTGTTTTTCTGTGTTAGATCCGATTAGTAAAATCAATTATAAAATTAGGTCCAATTTTTGGAAGACATTATATTCAGATTAAAAATTCAAGTAGGCATTTCTAATTTTAACCATTTATTTTCAGCTGATAATGAGTGGAACTGGGAACAACCATGCAACTATCTTTTATTAGGTCAAGTACGGTGCATTGATATGTTTTCCGTTTACATAACATAATTCTAACAATTAGAGAAAAAACAGAAGAAAAAAAATATCAACAAATCAATAAGGTCAATTCAAAAACATCAAAAGAATTTCAGACAAAGATAAACACTAACCAAAGTCAACACATACGTTCAGGAATCACAGCGTCTTTGTAGATGTTTTGGCCCTCTCCTGCAGAAGAGGAGAAGACCAAAGTCAAGGCCTAAATTGTGATATTCCAGCGTCCTTAACCTTGCTGTTATCTATCAATTTGAGCAACCATTCTATCTTCTATGAAATGTGCAATATCAAGTCTTTTGAGCAACCATTCTGTGAAATTCCAGCGTCTTTGTAGATGTCTTTTGAAAATTGAACTTAATATATTTTTTAAATGTGCAATATCAAGTCTAACATTTCTTGTACCGAGACATATATGAAAACTCCACCAGAAAGCCTTTAAAATCATTTGGGAATAACACATAAGCATTGTCTACCTTCCCTATGTACCAAGGACGATCATTGTCAAACATGATGCAATAGTGGCACATGCTGGAGCTTGATATTTTATCCACTTTCAGTCCAAATTGACACTGGTCTTTTCAAATTTAGGTCTTACCGCTGAGTGAGGTTGGTTTACCATAATTAGTATAATAACCTAGGTGACAGTCAAGCTTTATTTCATGCAGTGTCAAATTAGTTGTAGATGTCAAAGTGATGAAAAAAGTGATGTTATCAAAATGGCATCAAACAGGCTACTTCACAGATATCAGTAACAATAGGACTTTCACAATACACAATTGATGGCTACTTCACATATATCAAATTAGTTGTCAAGGACAAATGATGCAAGTAATACATCATAAGATACCTTCCAAGGCATAAAAGAGACATCCCAGATCAAGCATGAATCCAATTAATAAAAAAGTGATTTTACGAATAAGCCTTGGCATTTGGTTGCAATCTCTTGTACTGTTCCAACGTCATTCCAAACAATTTAACTACATCTGTCACCCTATATATAAAATAAGATTTATTAGAAAAAAAAATTCACAGAAATTTTTGAAAGTTGGGCAAATTTAGAAAAAATAATAATCTGGACATATTTGGTTGCGCCAAAGCACCAAAGGAGAAAAGCCCTTACAATGATGGAGAAACTAATTTTTATGCTGCGGTTGAGTTTCACAAAAGCCCCTAGAATGGTGAAAACAATCAGCAAAGACCTGAACCTAGTCAGTCTTCAACATCTTTAGTATATACTATAAATAACTGTGTTAATGGCAGATTATTTTTTTAGAACCAACTAAACTTTTACTTGAAGATGCCTTTGATGCAATACTAAGGCAGGACATACATTTTAATTCTTCAAAAATGTTTCGTCTTCTTGGCAATTTAAAAAAGGGTATGTATTATGTATTTTTTGGATAACACAGGAACTCATTTCTCTCAATTAAATACGTGTTGTAACTGCAATCCAAGAAAATGGATGGATTAGATACAAACCTGTCATAAGTCTCTTTCTCTAGTATATGCTTGTATTACTCAATTATTGCTCTCTGTATCAGGTTTCATAGTCAGTTTCCCATTCTACAAAGCATAACAACATAATATATTTGGTAGAAGAACAAAGAAAGCTATTTTTCTGTAAAAATGCCATATAGACTAATTGAAAGAAACACATATGCTCAAAACAAAATATGGCCATACCTTCAGCAGAATATTCAAGATTTTCGATACGTAGAGATGAGACCTCTGGAGTTCGGTACGTAGCCTGCATAAAATAACCAAATTATTAGCCATTGGCGTAATAAAGAAATATTTAAGCTTATTTGACAACAATAATCCAGCAGAAGACTTCAGCAGTGCAATGTAGAAAATCAAGAATCTAGATTTTAGTTATGCTAGAGAAGGTTGAGGATTTTTATATCAAATTGAAGAAATCAAGGTTGGAATCCCAAATAATAGAGGAGAGATCTGAAGATAAATTATATTATTGCTACTGAAAACCACCGCATTTCTGTTATGCAAAATTTCAAGTACGTGGAAGCATATTGATAGTTATGCTAGAGAAAGTTGAGAATTTATTAATGCCAGTTCCATAATCTATTCCTTCCCAATTTTTCATAAAATGACAACAATCACTCTCCAGTATTTACCATCAATCTAGGCTGATATGTTCAATAATTGTTCGATTTGCTTTCTCAATGTTTCTCTTTCCGATCTCTAAAATCCCTACTAAATCAATAATCTTCCTCAACATATTAATATAGAAGGCCAGAGAGGTGCTCCTTCAAAATTTGCATGTATAGCAGAATTCACAGATAAAAAATAAGCAATTTTTTTTTTCTTTTTGAATACGTACCTGTTTTTTTCAAGCCCAAAACCTCTCTCGGATCATAACCCTCTCTCTCCACATCAGCAGCCACCTCCTCCCACAATTTTTGCTCCTCACTGCTAGCTTCACACGTGGATGGTGACTGGCGACAACTGGTCGTATGGGTGGTCGCTCCTTGTTTGATTTGGGAAAAGGAATTAGGATAATGTAAATAAAGTATAATGCTAGAAATGAAATTTACCTTGCGAAGTCTAGTTAGGTGTCATTTTCTTTTTAAAAAATGTTTCACCAATTAGATGGGGAAGGCTTAGAACTCAGAAGCCCTCAATTTTTAATTCACGACCGTTTAAAAGTCATGCTAATAAAAGTTGAAATTGTTTGGTAAATAATAAGTATATTTTTTCAAAAAATAAGTAAATAACTCAGCATACCTCTCTATCTTTTACTCCGTGCAACTGTAGACTTATCCAGTGAGTTGGGGGCAAACATTCTCCTGGATAAAAAAAGAATTTATTTTTTTATAAAATGGATTTCAACTAAAACTAAAAGAAAACTAAAACAAAAAAATAGATTTCAGCTTCAAAATTGAAGCTTCTCACATTGTCAAACTCAAGGCAGCTCGTATTTTATTGTGCATTAGGCGTAATATAGCCTCGTGTACTGCGAATCAAAAGAAGTTTAGGCAAAAATTCAAACTTTAACTAAGGGGAGAGAAAGAACAACTAATGAAATTGTCCAGGTCTAACATTAGTTTTCAAAAGAGATTTGCTAATTTTGGTTTGTCGTTCCCATTGCTCAGATTACTCAAAACCAATAGTTTACCCCCATATAACTATGTACCATTAGATTGTTAAGACAACATTTTGGGTCAGACGGTTTTGTAATTTAGGTATTGGTTCTACATTACGGCACCTTTCTATATTCTACTCAGTAGGTCACTGTTTTTGAGCAAGTTTTGCCATTTGGTGTTTCAATGATTTGTTTAAATAGCTCTAAGAGAGATACTGGTAATGTTGCAGGAAAACAACAGGTCAGGACCAGATCAGAGAGGGTTAATTAAGTTATATATACCTTAAATATCATGATTTTCAAATGGTAGGAGCCTAATGTGTTGACCAACAACACTATTTTAGGAGGACTGCAAGAAAGGGGAATCTGAGAAGGCATTGGACTCCATACATTATATTCTTTTAGCACTGCATGTTGAGACAAAAAATGAGCATTTTTATATCCATCTTTCGGTAAAGTTTGCTTAGAGGTCCCTGAATTTTATCTCCTCTTTACTCTACTCTCGTCACTGTTATCTCTATAGATGCCCCAACCTTAATGAGAATCTAATTTGGTCAATTTTATATCAATGGTTTACCAAAATAAAATCAATTTTCGTATCTCAACACTGGTCACTTTTACCCGTATTGGAAATTCAAGATTTCAGGAGATGTCATAAACGAATTGGCAGAACCACAACCATGCCAAAAGCACTATGAGCAAGCAATCTCTTTTCTTTATGAAAATGAAGTGGGAAACACTGATTTGGAACCAAATCTGTACTTGTTAGAAAATGAATAATGTAATTAAACTTTAGAATTTAATAAGAGGATATAATAACTTGTACCTCACTGATCCCTGGTCTCAATAAATTAGAATACAAAGCTTCAACACGTCATCAATTGACCTCTCCAACTTCATAGTAGCATTAGACAGAAGAGTTCAGTAAGTGTATCCAAAATTTGCGTACTAAAAGCTTAGAAGGAGAAGGAGAGGAGAAAACAGCGGCAGAGGGAGGAGAAAAAGAGGTGCTCAGATCCTTCACGGTGTTCAAGGGGAGGAGCGCGCATAAGTGACGGCTTCAGCGGCGGCACCAGCAGCCGGTCTGATAGTGGTGCGGTCGAGAGGGGGGGGAGAAGGGGGGGGGGTTTAGAGTTTTTAAAAGAGACGGAGAGAGAGAAGAAGGGATATTAGATGAGAGAAACCGGTATCAGAGAAGAATCAACGAAGAAAAAGGGTTGGAAATGAGAGAGAAGATGGATAGAACAACGATTTAGAAGAGTTGTAGCAGCTGACGCGTGGAGGAAGGTAAAGACGTGGCATCAGCGCAAGGAGCCAAGGAGAGAACAAATTGCTGATCGTTGAGAATCCTTGGATTCAAATCGGACGGCTGAGAAGGATACAACACTGGGACCCGACTGTCAGTATCAATATTCACTGTTGGAGTACTGTAGCTCCCGACGCGGATTATATATATATAATAGATAAGATAGATTTGTCTCCTGTGGTTTTTTTTTTTCATCTTCTACCTTTTTATTTGTGGGAAAAAAAAAGGATTCACTCCCACCCACTTTTTTTTCTTTCACAAGTGATAAATTAAGTTCTTTGCTAGAGCACGTGTATACCTTGTGATTAGGTGACAATGGAGCAAAAGTCCAAGCACAATTTGAGTTAAAATAATAAAATTAATTAATGAAACTAAAATTAACTTACATAATCAAGCACTCAATTAACTAAACATAAAAACAACATTAATTAAACAGACAATTTAATGATACAACAAATTAATTCAACAAGCATAATTAAAAATTCTAATATATTAAGTTAATTTTAAATAAAGTTCCTATTTTGACTTGCGAAAAATCATTATGCATAAGTCTAGATGAACAATTCAAGCGGGATTGCTATTATGATATACAATAAAATTGTATATAACACGTGTTGCTTAATCTATATCTGCTTAAGGTATCAATTATGTGATGTGTTGCAAATTTAAATGGGAAACCGGATTTTAAAAATACCATAAATTTTTAAATATGGTTTCTAAGTTGTGCATATCGGAGATTAAAGAGCTCTTTAAAATTTCGCATTCGTTCATTAGCTGAATTTTTTATTGATTGCACTCTTTAGTACAGTTGCATCTGAAGCTGATCCTTCCATTCAATCATTATATAAGTAAACCAATAATTGAAATCAAACATGAGCATAACATTATGTGACAATATATGTTTTCTATCACGATATGGAACTTGATCTTCATAAACAATATAAACAATAGTTATAGGAACATATATATCATCAATAATACCAATACAATCATGTAGATAAAATTGTGAACAATATAGATTTCCTAAGTTTAATTAAAAACTACATTCATTTGATAATGATTGCAATTAAACTTACTCCAAAGAAAGAATTAAATATTGTTCTTGATTGGATAAATTAGGGCATGTGAAGCCGAGGGGGCATTATGAATTTTGCAGATAGTCAAATAATAGCCTTAATTACAATGTGAAAGTAACGACTTACTATGTCATTCGATCGTTGAAAT
>JAJHPF010000024.1:7555892-7566361 GCA_024447775.1 Carex cristatella
CAAATAATAATCGAACAACACGAGAAAAGCAATTAAAATCATACACAAACAAGCAAACACGAAATATCACGCATAATCAAACAACTAGCAAGTAAACAAAGTATTCGACTACATCATGTTCCTAAGAAACTAAATAAATTACTCAAGCATGGTTTCTAAAACAGAATAACAAAAGTAAGATAAACAATTCATTGCAAAAACCGAAAATACGAAGAAGAATCGTCGGAATTCTCTCGATTTCCTCCTCTCTACTTCGTCTCCAAGTTGGTTGTTTTCGAACTCCCTTAGAATCGGTCTCTGTATGAATTGATGCCTTTCTGGCCCCATGGGTCGTTCTTTTATTCTCCATAACCGTCCATCTTTAATTAGGCAATAATCTGTAAATTTAGATTAACTCGGGATTTGTCCCGACACGGTCCGTGTGAGATTCCGTGACGGGCCGTGTGCCTGTGTCTTCTGTCCGGTCGTGCGGCGCCCGTGTGTAGGGGTCGAGTAGGGTATGACACTGGTCCGTGTGGATTGTGACTCGGCCCATGTAGGAAGTCCAGATTGTTGGATTTCACCCTTTTTTCGCCCGTTTCCTACAATAAACAAACAAAAGCGCAGCAGTACCATATTCTACAGATAATCAATGTAATATACATGATTTTACAGTTTTGGACACAAGTTTTGGTACAAGATTTGGTCAGAAATGTAGTTAAAATAACGAGATATCAACCACGATTGCCTAGGGGAGAACCCTCCTTCCAAGAGCTGTACAATGACCCAATGAAACTGTTTCGCCAATCACCGCCAGAAGGTAGACCGGACACCCTAGTCTGCTTTATAGAGAGGGATGCTTCCTTTTTTCGTGAAGTTGAGAAGCTTAATCATGCAGTGGTCATCCATGGCAACCCAAACCTGTCATTGGAACCTGGTCGCGCCGTCCGCATTGCTGTCAGCACTGGTTTAGTTAGAGAAGATGAAATCAGATTAGCTAGCCTGTCAAACAAAAGAACTCTCATGCACCTACCTAAAGGTCTCAAGATTGACACCTTCATTAGTGCAATTCCTGCCTCGCTTTGGGACGAAGGATTCTCCTTCCAGCCATGGTCTCAGGCGGAGCGAACTGAAGTGGACATGCCGAGATTCAAGTTGCTTTTAGACCTCATAGATTTTCCACTACATATCTGGAAAGAACATCACATAAGTAAGGCTGTTTTCGGCATTGGTGTGTACTTGGGTTCGGTGGCGCCTAAGCTGAGCACGGACTTCTCCTACCGATGAGTGGCAACCACCGATCTGAGAAAGGTTCCCAGAAGGCTAGACCCTAGTGGTGGGGGGACTCAAACATTTTGTCAGGGTTCAGCCAGTGGCATGGGAGATGGGCCCAATTTACTCACATGAGGACTTCCCGCCGCCACCAAAGAGATACACTCGGCCACCGTCCGTTACTAAGAAACATAGACATAATCAAGAGGAGATGATCTATTGCTTGCGAAAGGCACTCATGGATATGTGTGGGAGTGTTGAACCCGCTACCATCCCCCAGGAACTCCGGGACATCATCATTGGCCTGAAAACCCATGGGGAGGTGCCATTCCACATGCTTGTAGATATGGAGTCCACAGAAAATCAACAGGGCCCGTTTGAAATTCTCACAGGAATCGCAGGTTCCAGAGGTCAGAAAGGACAAAGGAATCATCATAGCTGATGAGAGAATTACTTCCAAGACTCAGGGGAAGGCGAGTCAATCGGTAATCTTTATAGCACAAAAGGGTATGCCACCAAGGGAGGCCTCTACAAACCGGTCGCAAAAGATCCGCGCTAAAGACAAGGATTCAATCACTGCTCGAACTGTCTTGACTGCCTGCACGTCCTCCCATGCGCGATTCAGAGGACAAGTGGAGAAAGGGAAGGCACGCGCCAGCACGCAAGACACAAAGCGTAACAGACAAAAGCCAGTAACGGGTCATAAGGCAAAAGATATGGCCAATGCAACTCACAAGACCGCACATATGCAACCAGAGCCACAAACAATCCAGAGGCAACACTCGGACCCCAAGGCAGATATGAAGCAGCCAGTGAAAGCCAGGGTGACACGTGCTGAATCATCTAAATTAATAGACGTGCCAATTGGGGTGGTTGCGGGCTCTCTTCATGGGCCTTTGTTGCAACAGGCTTCAAATTCAACTCCATCAAAGAGGAAGGCCAGGGCATCTCCAGCAAAGCAAATAGCCTCCAAGAGACAGCCTAATCCTAAATTCCAAGAACAGGCCACAATAGTGCAGGCTCCAACAGGATGCTTCCAAGTATCCTTGAACGCTGAACATTGTGAGGTAATTGGACAGGGCTGTGGAGTCAACACAACTGAGGTCCTGCAGGCCCTTCAGGAAGACAATGAAGCTCGTAAAAATAGCCCAAACAATCTGGAATTGGAAGATTTATCACAGGAACTGGACTGGGACGAATTGGCCCGTTTTGAACCTGACCCAAGGATGAGTTAGATTTGCAGGACGAATTAGACATGGACATTGACCTGTGAGGTTTTATCAAGCTTTCTATTTAGTTAATTAAATTGTTTTTGATATGTGTTTATTTCATTTTCTATGTTGCTGCCAAAAACAAATTTTTTTATCTTGGAATGTTAGAGGTCTCGGCCTCATTGAAAAATGCAATGTTGTTCGTGAAACAATTAGATCTTCTAGGTGTGATGTTTGTATGATGCAAGAGACAAAGTTAAATGAAATTAGATCTTCTAGGTTTAGGGTTTAGGGTTTAAGGTTTAGGTCTCTGTGTGAATTACATCAAAAGCTTCGGTTGACGTCACCTCTCTCATCTCCTTAAAGCTGATAGTGCGCCTATTTGCATCGATTTCAAGCCTCTGTGTGAATTACAACAAAAGCATCTTTATACCCTTGAATATACAAAGCAACAACCTTCCCTGGGTGGCAGCAATTATGGGCTTCTCACCTTCCAGTTTTCCTGTACAATACCTTGGAATGCCGTTATCGATCACAAGACCAAACAGAGCATCCTTTATGCCTTTAATAGAGAAGGTACAGAGCCAACTTGATGGTTGGAAGTCCAAATTGATCTCAAAAGGTGGCAGGTTGCAGTTAGTTCGCTCAGTACTCTCCTCGATCCCTATTTATTTCATGATGTGTTTTTACATCCCACAATGGGTTATCTCTCGGATTGATTCAGTAAGGAGGAAATTCCTATGGGGTTCTAATGCAGAAAGCTCAACTGGAATTCCACTGATGAATTGGCAAGGGGTCTGCTCACCAAAAGCTGTGGGAGGAATGGGTATTCTTAACCTAAACCTTTTAAACATTTCATTACTACTTAGATGGTGGTGGAAACTTTATAAGGAGCCAGATTGTTTATGGACTCAAACACTAGAGGAAATAAGAAGGAAACAATTGCCTCTGAATGGACCAAAATTCTGACTCTTGGCGGGCTCTTTCTTTTGGACAAATCTCAAACAAATTAGATACCTCTTTGTGTGGAGTACAGGGTGGAATATCGGTGATGGGCAATCCATTTCATACTGGTATGAATCCTGGGAGGGTTTACCAAGAGCGACGCACCGGGATGTGAGCATCCTCCAGCCATTTATATCTTTAATAGATGCCTTCCCACAAATAAGCACCATTGACCCAACCAACACAAATCTAGACCCCAATCAACTTCGCTGCACAAAATGACTCAATATACTGGAGATGGCATATAACTGGTGATTACTCCTCAAAATCCATATACCAAGCCTTAACCGAAAACTGTAAAGTTAAATGGCCTTACATGTGCATTTGGAAATCAAAAGCCACACCATCGGTAAAAATCTTGACCTATTTAGCACTTCACAACAGAATTTTAACAAGACAAGTTCTGAGAAAAAGAGGGATGCTCACTGACCAGAGTTGTGTCGGTTGCAACAACTGCCCGGTTGAATCTCTGGAGCACTTAGCCTTTCTATGCCCATTCGCAACAGAGGTGTGGTTCCATATTGCACATAGCCTTCAAAAACCAATTATGAAAATTGCAGGGACATTCATGCAAATATGGGACGAATCAAGCAATCTAATCAGGGGTAGATGACTGATGTGCAAAAAGGAATGGGTCACCAGATTCATCTGCGTAATCTGGAACATCTGGAAGAACAGGAACAGTATAATCTTCAGACAACAGAGATTGTGTGCAACACTACTGGCACAAAGAATTTTAGTTGAAATGGACCTATGGTTACAAAATGGATAATATTTTAACTAAGGCTAGACAGCGTGATGTTTGTAACATTTGTTAGTGTTATCGAGAATAGAGGCCGCGAGCCCTGCAAAACATTTATTGTAATTCAGACACTCATAATATATTGACAAATTCTGTCAGATTTAAAAAAAAAAAAAACTATTTTATTTCAATCATATGTGGTATAAAATTAATCTGGACCGTTAATACTTCCATCATGAAATATTGAGATTGAATCCGGACCAATCCCACCCGAAGTGGATTGCACAGTCCCTTTAATATATGTGTTGAAATAGATCTGACGGTCCGGATCTAATTTGAGTCGCTATGACTACGAGTTCTCTTCCCCATCTAATCCCTCTCTCTCTACTCTACTCTCCGTCTCTCCCTGTCTGCGCACTGGGAGTCGGTCAGTCGGATGTTCAGAACCATCTAACAAGCCACGGTACCTCGAGTGCATCGAGTCTAATTAAACTTGGTTACCCTTTCCAAGTACTAGTTTCGAGAGGGATTGCTACATGATATCAAGCTAGAGAAAGAGAATCCATCTCTGTGAAACTCTCTCTCTCAGCTACTGTGATCCCATTGCGATCTCAACTACAATTTTTTGTTAATTGTTGGTCGCTCTTGCTTTTCTCTTCACAATCTCTCTTCAGTTATAACCCGACTTGGGAAAATGGAGGAAGGCGATGATCTCCTGCTTCAGTTGGAACTAATTTTGGAGAACGACGAGCAGCTGTAATGCTCCACTTGATTTATCTTTTTTTTTTTTTTTAATTTCGTTTTGTATTTCATAAACATTGAGCATTACGAAGACAGTAGAAACAAGGATCGCTGAATGTTACCAGTAGAGGTACGTTTCTGCACTGGACTACTGGTCCAGCTCTACCTTAATTAGCGGGTTGTTCCTTATTTTGGCCTATAACTTATCACCAAGATAAAGTCAATCAAAATAAATTAAAGTTTTTGATTAATCATATGCAAAATTTTATTTGTTCTAGTAATCATCTTTTGTTTTGTGATATGCAGAGATGACAAAATCAGTCATAATCAAACTAAAATTAAAGTTGTAGATTAATCAACCTCCAACCTCCAAACCCCCAACCCCCCCAACCCCTCAATTGACTTGCATTATTTTCAAAAGTAAATGATTTTGTTATATAATTCAGAGTAAAATGTTATATACTATAAAATTGATCTTCGTATTTTTTTTTTTTTGTGAAAGCAAAACCCCTTGACCCTTATAACTTAAAAATCTGCCTCTACTTTGTGCACTTGTAATAAAAAAAAAAAAAAAAAAAAAAAGGCAGCTCACATTGTTCAATATTTTTCCGATAAATTTCTGAAATGATGCTATTATTTTTTTCTTCAAATGCTACAGATATAAGATAATCGAATGTTGAAGCACAACAAAACGATGTGACTCGAGCTGAGAGGAAAATTCCTACATAAACTTACAAAGCTTATCCTGGCCACTGATAGGCGTACTTTCTGTCTCGTTCCATTTCCACGAAAGATATTTTGCTACCTTTGTCATACTTTGAGATAAAAACAAAAGCCTGATGGCGAGAATGTGGAAAATTCGGTAAAATTAAACCCAATTCGGTGAAATAGGGACTATTAAGTCTAGGAGGCAGCTTGAAAAGTAAACAGTTATAAGAGTGGTTCCGTTTTATTGTGGCTGCATGAGTGCGACCGCTATTGTGGCCCACCAAATGCTCCATTATGTTGTCTAAGCCTAACAAAACAAACAACTCTGGTAAACTCTAATTAATTGCTCGAATGAGTGATGTTATGGTACCATACACTGTGCACATTGCCACATTGGTTTACTTTATATGTTCTTTTATACAGGTAGAAAATCACTATTTTTTTAATGGTTAGATTGATTTTCTACCTATCTAAAAAAAATAGTAAAAAAATTATATTGAAAGATTCAGATTGACTATTTGACTTTGTAAACGGAGATATTGATCCAAAATATGAACCAATGTGCGGTATGCAAAGTACCACAGCCTCACTCTTGCTTGGATTAGTATTTAGTAGTGACCAGAAAACAACACTTGTTTTGAAGTAAAAAATGACATATAACAGTGTATTTTTCGTTCAAGAGAAAATAACAGTATATTTTGAAGTAAAAATTAGAATTATCACAAAATTTAGCATTGGCATTAAACTCTTAATTTTTCATTTGTCATGATAGAAAATTATATTGATGGAAATCCGTGTTTGAACAAATACATGTTCATAGGAAATTAGCACACTTCCTGCAGATATCTATATAAGCACTGAATTGATGCAGAAATATTTTCACTATTTTTCTTTCAATAAAATGAAGTTAATTACAGAGACCAGGGTTCAAATGCCCATACTTTGCCAAAACAAAGTCTTCTCTGGATAAATCTCCACCAATAAGGAAGTTACATCCCCAGCTTCTCTTAATCTCCCATGAATTTCATATCGAATCTGGGGAGCTGCCTGCAACTCCAAAAAAAAATGTTCATATTTGAATTTAAAAAAAAAAAAAACGAAATGGTGTAAGTGGGAGTTTATATGCAACACTGTAAAAGAAGCAATATCACCCGTAGTCATAACTAGGAATTATTAAATGTACTGCCATACTGTATGGCTATACCCCTTAACGTTCTTTTTAACATGTTCCAAATAAATTAAAGAAAAAGATTGGTGTTCTTTTGCAGAAACTAAGAAAGGATGTCCATGATATACTTGCCATTTTCAGAGAGCCATAGAAATTATCATTTTCCATGGGGGATAAGATCTGTTAATGTTGCATGGTTAAATATCAAAATTTTACATTAGCAGGAAGTAATTTACATAATAGCATACTAGTCTTAAAATATTTGGATATTATAATTTCTTTTACTTTCTATTTTTTTGTTGCAATTATTTGTTGGATTGCAGCATATAATTTTCTATTTTTACAAGTCTTGGATATATAAGTTATGTCCTTCTTGCATTTAGTTCAAAAAAAGTTCTCAAGATATTTCAAGACTCTGATGTTACAGCAAGAGATAGAAAAGTTGATGCCAACCTTTGATAACCAAAGAAAATAAGCAGCAGCAAGGTAAGCCTGAACTAAGATGTCGTTAAACTCATCTGGTGAGGAAACCAAACAGGTTTTCACAAGTTGCATTTCTCGATCCAAAAACATATTCAATTTTGAGTCATTTGCAAATTTGTTTATCCAGCAGTGTGAAAGGAAACGGCGATGCATCCACAAGGCCTAAAATTAGTCATATGTAAAATGGAGAATATTCAAGCAATTTCAATTATTCTTACAACCAAGCCTTTGTTTACAATTATTGTTCAAGTTTCAATGATTTCAGAAAGTGCAATTCTTACCTTATATACTAATTATGATAAACTATCACTTGTAAGTCTTAGTGCAACCCAAAAAAAAAACAATGTTTTAAAAAAAAATATAATAACGATACAAAACTAACCTCTCTCCCAACATAGCGTCTGATAAGCAACTCATTCCACTGGAGCTCACCCTGACAATACACTTCTGTTAGGTTACAAATTTGACATTTTCTCATAAAGACTAAAGAATCGATTTTTAAATATTTACAAAGGGCTAATCTAAGAACAGTAACTTTAAAAGAATTTTCGACATCTCTTTTATCTAAGGTCTTCTTTAGAGGGACGAGGCACAACATCCAATGATGTCATAAGCTCCACTTTTCAACATGAGCTCGCTTTGCAAAAATAATTCCAAGTATGTCATGGAAGTTGCAATCTCAAAACTTACTTCTAGGAAGGAACAAGTGTGGGATTCTTCATTAAAAGAAGCATCTTTAGCTTTTCCTGTAGAACTATTTTGCAGTACTCTAACCAGCAAGCGCTGCACATAGAAGTGCCCAATAATGAAAAATAAAAATATAATGCACAATATATTTTTTGATTAAAAAAAAGGAGTGCACCTAGCAGGTAATTGTTTGAAACTAACCCTTCTGAGATGGAAGCAGCTATTATCAGCAACATGCAGTTCAGCCCATTTTCTCAACTTGTTCAACTCATCAAGTACCTTTAAACAAATTAATATTTACAATTAGGCATTTCAAAAAGTAGAGAAATAGTTTTGTCCTTCGCACAAAGTCTTTTTATCTATGTTATTTTCTCATTTGAGAAATTATCGCATTGATCTTTAGAGAATGCGCTAAAGAAAAAGTGGGAATTGGTTGAAATGAAAGAAATTTGTTCTTGACCTGATTTGTATTTGTTACAAGGATAAGGATTAGAAAATCAACTCATTGGTGTTAATAATATATTTATAGCAATTAGGATATCTTTATTTTTTTAAAACACCCATCTGGGGCTTACTTCCATTATGTTCACGAGGGACTGACTTCACAAATACTGCAAAAGATGGCTGTTTTTGAAAAATATCAACAAATATGGGTGTTCTGTTGCAGAAAAAGCCAAAAAAAAAATTATACTAGAAAATAACCTGTTGAGTTGTCATGTAACTAACAAGCCAGCACCAATGATTCCATGCACGGTAATTCATCTTGAATTTCTATACAATATGAGAAAATTGGAAAAATGATTTGGACTATTATAGAAAAAAATAGAAGGATTTTGCAAACCAGATAACAAACAAAATGTTCTAGAAGCTACTTCAAGAAAAAAATAGAAGCCAGCACCAGATAACAAACAAAATGTTCTTGAAGCTACTTCAATGAGTTGTTTCAAACCTCACAAATTTTCTTCACATGTTCAGATTCATTTCTGATGATTGCTTCTAGATTTTGAAACCTCTCTGCAATGAGCTTAATGATCCATCTCCTGCAGGTCGCAATATAAGGAAAAGATATTACTCCTATACATTGCACATACTGTTTTCCATTTTAAAGAAAATAGTTTACCTATGGCTCCATGCACATTCACTTTTTGGTGAATAAGAAAGAATTAGTGTAGATAGTTGGAGTTCGTTCAAGAATAATGTTAAGTCATGGTGGTTTGACAGTATTAGCTTCCTGCACGAAAAAAATGGCTCGTAAAAAAAAGAAGGAAATATACGAAACAAAACCAGTGCAGACTTTAGTGTGCATCCTTGTCATATATGGTTTTCTGTACCAATCTATACCAAGCATTTGCTAGCATCAGGCCGAGAGTTACCAGTATGGGTACAAACCAAGTAGTTATATCCCAAGAGGAGAGGGCCTTTTTTTCTCGAGTATTTATGCCTAAATTAGGGCTTTATCAAGGAATCAATATTCAAAGGAAAAAAAAAAGTGGAGGCTGGTACTAAGATTAACCTCTAACTTATGTCAAAGTTTAAAAAAACATAGCTACCCCGGAATTCCAAGCAAGTGGGAAAATTGGGGCTTAGAACAACAAGTGCCTTACTATGCCTCAATAGATCTGTTTCACTCGCCAGAAACTCCTCAGAACCCTCTTTTGAACATGACCTCACAATTGGCTTATAGTTTCTCCTAGCACATGAATGCTTTTGAAGTGCAGCTCTATAGAGGGGAGAAAGAACTTCAAGGAGATTGCCAATTTGTGATCTTTATTCCAGAAGAAGTGAGTATTAAATTGCAGAGAATGTGAGTCGGAATTGGTATCAAGGGTTGCAAACTGAGTTGGATGTATGAAGCCTATCTCATCTCTGCATATTACAAAACAAAAGATAATTAACATATAACAAGTAAAATTTTGCACATGATTAATCTACAACTTTAATTTTAGTTTGATTATGACTGATTTTGTCATCTCTGCATATCACAAAACAAAAGATGATTACTAGAACAAATAAAATTTTGCATATGATTAATCAAAAACTTTAATTTATTTTGATTGACTTTATCTTGGTGATAAGTTATAGGCCAAAATAAGGAACAACCCGCTAATTAAGGTAGAGCTGGACCAGTAGTCCAGTGCAGAAACGTACCTCTACTGGTAACATTCAGCGATCCTTGTTTCTACTGTCTTCGTAATGCTCAATGTTTATGAAATACAAAACGAAATTAAAAAAAGAAAAGAAAGATAAATCAAGTGGAGCATTACAGCTGCTCGTCGTTCTCCAAAATTAGTTCCAACTGAAGCAGGAGATCATCGCCTTCCTCCATTTTCCCCAGTCGGGTTATAACTGAAGAGAGATTGTGAAGAGAAAAGCAAGAGCGACCAACAATTAACAAAAAATTGCAGTCGAGATCGCAATGGGATCACAAAGGCCAGAGAGAGAGTTTCACGAGAGATGGATTCTCTTTACTCTG